>CAKNYM010034167.1:0-24708 GCA_932195095.1 Andricus curvator
TTCGGTTCGAATCCCAAGGAATCAAAACCGAATACCGAATATATATATATATATATTTATTTATTTATTTATTATAGTGCTGAGTTAGAGATAAATTCGCAGACTATATTACACAAAGTATATGCTGATACTGTGAAGAGATCTATAAGATTACGAGAACAGACAAACACTCTATTCAGGTCATAACATGGTATACATTTGTAATCGAGGATCTAGGCTGGAAGCCAAGTAGATTGGATCTCTAGATCTTGCTGATCGGGTAGGTATATTAAAAGCAATAATTTGTAACAGTTCCGGACAGTCAATTATACCTCGAATTAACTTAAACAAAAATAGAATGCCGGCAAATTGTTTACAGAGAGTATTCAAATCAGATCTCGGAGAAGGTAGATTCCAAGCTTTTTCCAATTGAGGTATTTCTGAAATCGTTTGTGGCACGCTTCTATAAGGTTGACATGCTTATGGAGATTAGAAGTCCAAACAACCGAGCAATATTCCAGCTTAGATCGTACCAAAGTTTGAAATAACGTAATCATTGTTGAAATTTTTTCACATCTTTTGCAGATTCTAAATAAAAAACCTAGTCATTTATTAGTTAGTTAGTTAGTTTTAATGCGGGTGGGAAGCCCATGAAGAGCTCCCCTGGCGCTCAAGCTATAAAGCCTATTCTGCCACACCCTTACTTATTCATTCTCAGCAGTCGAATCCAGACCTCTTGACGAAGCCCAGTATGTCGACCACTGATCGCGTTGCAATTTCCTCTGTTTCCATAAAATGGGCCCCGAGGGTCTGTTGCCTGAGCCTAGCGAATTCCGGGCACTGGCATAATACATGCAGGGATGATTCGCCATCCCTGCGACATTTCCTGCACTCTGTCGTGGGGTTATACCTCATTTCGTGCATATGAGAGTTCAAGTGGTTGTGCCCTGTTAGGGTCCGTACCACTGTCCTCATATCTTTCTTGGGTAAACCCAGGATTCCCCTAGCTCTGCCCATCCTATAGGTATATCCCAGGATGGATTTCGCCTGACGGCAACCCTGGGTTTGTTCCCAGCATTCCCGGTGTTTTGTTCGGATCCAGCAATGCCGAAACAGCAAGACACTATTCCCAGTGCCGGTTCCGGTCCTATGTATTTTCTCGCTGCACCGCGTTTCGCCAACTGGTCCGCCTTTTCGTTGCCCTTGATCCCTGTGTGACCAGGGACCTATATGAGAGCCAATTTGTTTTTTTCTGCAAGTTGGTTCAATGCCTTTTTGCAGCGTTTTTATCTATTAGTGTTTCAGCACAGCGAAGGACGGCCAGGACCTCCACTTGAAAGACAGTAGCGTGTCGCCCAAGTGTGATCCCTATCCCTTTCCAACTCTTGCTGTCATAAATTCCTGCTCCTGACCCACCCTCGCTCCTGGAGCCATCTGTATACCAGATGTCCCCCTGGAGAAGCGCGTTACCATTTGCTTTCCACAGATCCCTGCTTGGGATGCAGACGCGAAAAGCTTTGGCGAAGGTAAAGCGTTTTGTTATTTTATCTTGCCTCATCTGTAGAATCAGCAGTGCGCTGATATCACTCGGTATTCTAGTGTGTCTAGTCACCGGAGTTCATCTATTTGCCCTTGCCAGGCTGCCCATCGCGTATGCCGCTCTAGCGGTTATCGCAACATGTAGTGGTTCCTCGCAGAGCATGAATCCTATCACCGCTATGGGCGCAGTCCTCATTGCTCCAGTCAAATCCCTAAATGCTAGCGTTTGTAATCTTCGCAGCCTGTCCTGCATTGTTTTAAGTTCCACCCGTGGCCACCAGACCACGGCCGCATGTAGGAGCCTGGGTCTTAAGACAGCAGAGTAGAGCGATGCAAGCATTTTAGACCCTAGCCCCCACGTCAACCCAAAGTCTCTCCTGCACATCCAAAAAGTCATGACAAATTTCCGGCATTGGGTCTCCAGGTGCTTTGCCCAGTTCAGCTTGCCATCTAGGATTACTCCCAGATATTTAACTGAATCTGAAAACGTCAGCTTCCCACCACAGAATACAGGAGCGTCAACTTTCGGAACTTTATAATTTCTCGTGAAAATGAGCCGTCCACTACAACGCAACCACAGGAAGGGCGACAGGACACCCCCCTGTGGGCCACCCCGCTGAGCTATCCCCCTTACTAGGCCTTCACCCCATCTGGTTTCGAGTCTTCTTCGGCGTAGCATGCTTCCTATCCAGCATACTAGCTGGTCCGGCACGCCACATCTCAAAGCCTCTTGACAGATGACTTCTGGAGGAGTATTGCTGAATGCACCAAAGCGCCCACAACATACCCCTTTTGTTCCAACTGCTGCTCCAATTTTGCCACAACAGCATGAAGCGCAGTTTCTACCGAGCAGCCTGCCTGGAAAGCATGCTGCCCTCTATGCAGCGGGGAGGCCAAGAACACCTCATCCCTAATGTATTTCTCGACCAGCTTCTCCAGCGTCTTCAAGATAAAAGACGTTAGGGTAATTGGTCGGAAATGTTTGGCAGCAGTGTAACTAAATCCATTCCTTTTTGTAAAAGCGCAGGATGAGTGCCATCCGCCCCTGGTGATTTAATGGGACAGAAGGACCCTACGGCCCATTCCACCTTTTTGTAATCAGCGACCTTAGCGGCGAAATTGAGCGTTAATTCTCCATCTTCGGCAAGCTCACCATTATCGAGCCTTATGAGCCCGAGGCGAGTTTCCGGATTTTTTGCCAGGATCTTGTGGAGCTTCTCTGTTTCCGGAATGTTTTTGGATTCCTTGCAGAAGCCCCTCCAATCTTCCTGCTTATACTTCCTTGTGTTTTTATTGTATTCACACTGGGCCGTCTTATAGATGTCCCAGTCCGAAGGCAATTTAGTTCTATTTGCCCTATTGCACAACATTCTTGTCTTTTTACGGAGTTTCTCCAGGTGGGTGTTCCACCATTCTGCTCCCTTCATAGACTTAATTGTGCTTGTAGGGCAATTGTACTCATATGATGTTGTCAGAGCCCTTCGCAGAACATCCGCGGCGTGCTCCAACTCATCAATGGTACAATAGCTTGTGGGGAATTCCGCAAGCCTCCCTTTGAGTTCCTCTTTATATAAGTCCCAAAGTGTATTTCTGGGTTTTCTGATATTAGAAACCACTGCTTTACCTAGGGTTAATCGAAACACGATGTGTTTGTGGTCTGAAAGAGACTCCTCATCGGAGACTCTCCAATCCACTACTCCTGCTCCTCAGTGCACCTGAACATAGAGTCAAATCGAGAACCTCACTCCTGTTTTTAGTCTGGATTGTGGGTGTATTACCCCGATTCAGAATCTCCAGCTCTGTGCCCGCTATGTATTCAATTAAAGCTCTCCCTCTGTCAATCATGTTTGTGCTTCCCCACACCGTGTGGTGAGAGTTTGCATCACAGCCCAACAGCAGAGTGATTTTGTTCTCTTGACAATACCGACTTAGAGCCTCCACCTCTCTGGGAGGGGGGGGGGGGGGTCACTCGGCGTCGCCAGGGAAATAAGCCGAGGCAATAGATAACGCTAGCCTTTCTCTGCTACTGCCCCCGAGTCTCACCTTAATATCGGTGAGATCTCTAGAGCAGAATTTAGGCACCAAGATCGCATCCATACCCTTGACGGCTATACATGCCCTTGCCGTTTTTTCGCATGGCCCCTTATATATGGAGCCACATCCTGACAAGCCACAAATCCTTTCCCTGCATAACCAGGGTTCTTGGATTAGGGCGAGCCCTGTCTGCACTATAGTCTTGCGTCTGGCTAAAACCGCCGAGGCGCCTTTGCTGTGGTGCAAATTAATCTGCGTAATGGAGATTCTCGTCTCAGCCATTGAGAGGCTAGTTCTGGGCACCTCCGTACGCTTCTGGGATCCCTGCGGATCCCAGTTGGGTCACCCGGAAGGTAACCTCACTCGCCCCTAGATAGGGCAAGGTCTTTGATTAAAGATTCGTGAAGACCAACGACTATAATCCAGCCTCTCCCATTCGGCCTGGATCCCTGCCTGTCGGAAAACACCTTCCACGAATCAGTTCGTAGAGACGGGTTCTGAAAGCTCAGGCGCCTCAGAACGGTCGCCGGACACTCGGCGTTGCCGGGAATCAGTACGGTCGCTCTGCGGTACCTTTGCAGACACTCCCTCACCTTGACTTCCAAGTTCAGACCTTTTTTAAGTCTCAACATTGGGGTTTTTATCCACAATCCAGTCTCGCGACCAGATGTCCGCGGCCTCCGCAACAATGGCCCCCGACCTAATGAAGATTTCGTTGAATCTGGGGGCGCGTCCCTTGCAAGGTACCGCTTTAATCCCTTTTGAGATTTCATCCCTCAACCTGTCCAAATCCTCGAGAGTTAGACAGTCATCAGGATAACCCGACGCAACGACAACTCTCACCAGGGCGTTGTTGGCCATCTGCCCTTCTTCCTCTTGCCTATAGGATAAGCCTGAGGAGTTGCTCCGGGTAAAGTTTCCGCAGCCACTGCCCCATGTGAGGAGCTTTGGTTGCTGTTTGCAAGCCGCGCATTACGGGCTCTCCTTCTTTGTGCTCCGCTACGGTGCCTCTTCCCTACGGAGAGTTCCGTTAGCTGCACTTCCACGGCTTCGACATAATTGTCTCAACCATCTTCACTATTTCGCACCGCCTCTGGAGGGTTGCCCCCTACGGAGCCTCCCTCTTTTGGCGGTGGGTTGGATGAGGGACCCGAAACGGATCCCTCATCGTTTATATTTTGTTTTTTACGTTTGTTTGGAAATATTTATGTCCCACGAGAAGCTAGGGAAATAAGATACACCCCTCACAGAGCCCCGCTTGAAGTGGGCGGGTCTAAATACTATGGGATTCGACCTGGTGTCCCAAAGTCTCCGTTAAGACACCTCCTTTGAAACCCCCGCCTGACCACCTCTACTGAGGGGGGCAGGCCGGGGCGTTCAAGGATTTGTTGACCCTGGTGCCATTCAGCTCTCGACTCTCGACTCGACTCTCGAGCTTGGGAGCATGAGAACTCGCGATCTCAATATTCCAGTGGGCTTTGCCATTACCCCCTGGAAGGATCGCTCCTTGGTTTAAGTCTCACCGACCAGAGTCCGTCAGTTCCCCAGAGTAGCCACACCTCGCGATACGGCCCCTCATGTTCACCTATTTCGGATCTGTGGTCAAGGAGCCCCGTAAGCCCTCCCACCAGCTACAAGGTCCCGCGATCCCTAGGGGGGGATAGTGATTTATTAGCGCTAGATACAATATTTTCCACATGCAGATGAAAAGAGAGATCTTGTGTAATTGTAACTCCAAAGCACTACGTATGTGTTTCCTTAAAAAAAAAAACAATTACGACGTGATCACGTGTTGCTTTGTGAATTTGAAGTTAATGTTCGATGCGTGTTCGAGAAATGCATATTAGATATATAAAACGTATATAAATGAGCCCAATATTTTTATAAAAAAAGCTTTCTCATACCTTGGAATGCTACTTCCAGACAAATATAGTGTTTATTCTACTGATTATTTGAAATAATAATCAAAATGATTCACCATGGGGAGAAGTCATCGCTTAATTATAACATGTTTATTAATACAAACATGTTTATCGGCTAATTTTTGTTAATAGTATTAAGGTAAAAAGTTAATCTATAAAATACCGTTTTTATTATTTTGTACCGTATTGGTGAATTTTAAAACCATTTAAAACTTTAATCGGCTCTCCTGAAAAATTGCTGAAGTTGACTTAGAGCTGTATACGAGCAGAAAAAAACCTGGCGAGGTATACGGGTATAACCAGAACTGAAGCACTCTGCAGTGGAGCCGTCGAAGTTTAGTGTACGCCACGTGCATCAATTATGAGACACCTACAAAACAAGCGACTACCAATACGCACTCGCCTTTTGAATGATATTTCCTAAGCAAAATCAGATAAAATAATTTCTGAAGAAGCGTTGGAAAGATTAAAGGACCCCGCACACAATGGATGAGAAAATTTCATGAAGTGTATTTATTTTATTCTATTAAAAATACTCTACATGCGCGTCCATTCAAATATGTCTTTTATCGAAATTTAGAAATATAACACGAATTTAATTTTTCATATTGCGCGCCATAAGTAGCCATTTGTGTTTCCTAGTGCGCAGAGAGCAAATTCTTAGTAGATCGGACTGTGAAATCGACTGTCAATTTTGTCGTTGTTGCGGATCGTGAGAAATAACTACCAGGTAAGTCAACTGTCGTGTACAATGCTGCTCAGAAAGCTTTTCGAAAGTCTGATTTCATCACATGAATGGTCAGTGAATTATTTATTTCACACATTAGTCGCTAAGAAGGGCAACAGCATTTTCATGTACATGCGTGTGTCCGTATGTTTAAAATATTCGAAATAAATGAACTGTGAGTGTATTTATGCTGAAAATTGTCGTAAGTGATGCGAAGAATATCACTTTTTCGATATGCACCGTTTTTTTATGTGGTACAATTCTATAAAGTGACATAAGTTTTATATGAATAATTCGAGTCCATCATCACCTTTGAAGAGCGGATGCAAATAGGGTCCTAAAAATTCTCTCCCTATTTGCAATCAAATGATTCATCTTGTTGATTGAATCAAAAGGCCAAAAACAAAGAAGAAGAAAGACATTATTACGTGGACGCAAAATGGTGCTGTCGCATCAAGTGCCAGTGCGTCCTGGCGCAAATAGGGGCAACTCGTGGACGCAAATACATCCAAAAACGAATCAGGCGGACGAAACGATGTACAATGACATCTTTGCATAATTTTCGAATTTTGCGGTGCAATTTGTAGCAATTTGTCAAAACAAAAAATTTTTTGTATAAAATAATATATATTCTTAGATCAGTAATAGTTTTTAGCTAATCGGAGTGGATTACACTTGTTTATTGGTCTTAAATTCTGCCGTAACCCTTACACGGACGCAAATAGGTGCATTTACCTTATTGTAGGTTATATGAGGCCAATGAAATATCCTCAAAAAATTTATTTAAAAAATGGACGGTTTCAGCGCCATACGGCGCCAAGCGCTCAAAATCAGTGCATATGATATATCTGTATAGTACTGAGAGCTAAAACAACGACCAAATGAGAATCACAAATTTTGGTCAACATTACGTCTGCTTATCCCGATAACTCTCACAGCGCGCTTCTTGCAACAGGCGAACGCTAAGCGCTGAATATTTTGAATTAACTGCAACACATACAGTTTGAGAGCAACAACGGTGCTTAAATAACGTCAGAATTAAGTGCGGTAATAACAATTATATAAATCGCTCGCTTCTGGCAACGTTAGAACGAATAGCGCTTAATGTGTTCAATTATTTGCAATATTCACAGTTTGAGAGCAGCAACAGTCATAAAATTAGCTCAGTATCAAGTGCTATTGTGCCAATTATGTATATCGTCCACTTCCCGCAATATTGGAACTCTAAGCGCCTAATATTTTCAACTAACTGCAACACTCACACTCTGATGGCTGCAGTAGTGCTGAAATAAGAGCAGTATCAAGTGCTATTGTGCCAATCATGTACTTCGTCCACTTCCAGCAACATGGGAACGCTAAGCGCTCAATATTTTGAAATAACTGCAACACATACTTCCAGGGCAGGAACAGGACTAAAATAATGTTTCACTCTATCAAGTGCAGTAATGGCAATTACTGAATATAAATATATATTGAACGCGAAGCGCTCAATAATTTGGAGTTAACTGCAGCACGCAAACTTCAAGGGCAGCAACAGTACTAAACTAATGTCAGTATCGAGTGCAGTAATGGCAATCATATGAATCGTCCGCTTCTCGCAATAGCAGCAATAGTGCTAAAATAAGATCAGTATCAAGTGCTATTGTGCAAATTATGTAACATCGTTTGAACGCTAAGCGCTCAATAATATGCCAAGATAGCACGTGCCTGAATTAGCATTTGGTTATTGATTAAATGGTTTGAATTTAGCACAATTTCTATCCACGAAGAAGTGAGTGTGTTATCTATGTCTAAATCTTGACCATTGCTGAAAGTGGACAATATAATGATTTTCACAATATCACTTAATACTGACCTTATTTTAGCATCGTTGCGCCCTTCTAACTGTGAGTGCTGCATTTTATTCAAGATATTGAGCGCTTTGCATTCTAACGCTGCGGAAAGCAGACGATTAATATGATAGACATTCATGCACTCGATACTGACGTTATTTTAGTACTGTTGCTACCCTCAAAGTGTAAGTGCTGCAGTTAATTCAATATATGGAGCGCTTAGCGTTACCACGTTCCCGGAAGTGGACGAAGTACATGATTGGCACAATAGCACTTGACACTGACCTTATTTCAGCACCGGTGCTGTCCTTAAACTGTTGTGTGTTGCACATAATTCAAAATATTGAGCGCTTAGCGTTACCACGTTGCCGGAAGTGGACAAAGTGCATGATTGGCACAATAGCACTTGGTACTGACCTAATTTTAGCAACGTTACTGTCCTCAAACTGTATGTGTTGAAGTTAGTTTAAAATATTGAGCGTTTAGCGTTCGAACGTTGCGGAAAGCTCACGATATAAATGATTGGCACAATAACACTTGATACTGAGCTTATTTTAGGACTGTTGCTGCCCTTAAACTGTGAATGTGGAAAATAATTTAAAATATTGAGCGCTTCGCGTTCTAACGTTGCAAGAAGCGGGCGATTTATATCATTGTTATTACCGCACTTGATTCTGACGTTATTTTAGCACGATTGTTTCTCTCAAACTGTATGTGTTGCAGTTAATTCAAAATATTTAGTGCTTAGCGTTCGTCTGTTGCAAGAAGCGCGCTGTGACAGTTATGGGGATAAGCAGGCGTAATGTTGACCAAAATTTGTGATTCTCATTTGGTCGTTGTTTTATCTCTCAGTACTATGCAGATATATCATATGCACTGATTTTGAGCGTTTGGCGCCGTATAGTGCTAAAACTGTCGATTTAAAAAAAATGTTGTGTGCGGGGTCCTTTCAACTCTTGAAAAAAATCCAGTACAGTAATGGTAAATATTTAAAGTAATTCAAAATAAACGAAAAAATCTCCTTTTTTAAAATTAAACATAAGAAACCTTACCAATTTTATATAGTTCTCTAATTATCATAAGAATTGTAAAGGCGTGCGGAACACCTCACTTACCACAACAATTTGTATGATTATTCGAGTACCAGTTAACATTTTTCAAGTTTCGTGGGCTCACTTTCAAGAGGAAATTTCAAGGCATAGTTTGTGCGACTTTTAATTTTGTTTACCATTATTTTCCGAGATTTTTATACAAGTTGAAGTTGAATCATGAAAATTGGCAAAATAATAAATTAGACCAATCTTTCCAAAGATATACTGTAAAAAGTGAGCGCGCGTTTTTAATTGGTTGTTTTGTAGGTGTCCTGGACTCGTGGACGGTACTGTAGCTCGAAATTGAACCTTACTCAAGTAAAGAGGACATTTTAATGTGTAAACAGTGACCCGACCGAAACTGTCGTTTCGTTACGGTACGTTATCCAAAAAGTACCGAATCTTTTGTTTCCTTTTCGTTACGTTTTGACAAATATGGAACGTAATTAAATACGAAATTTTTCTAACGTCATATCTTACACGTCTGGCTTTTAATATTTACATTAGATGCGTAAGAATTCGAATGAACAATTTTTTACAATTACACGTGGCCAACAGCCATACCATGCTGAAAAAACCAGTTCTCGTCAGATCACTGAAGTTAAGCAGCGTTGGGCGCGGTTAGTACTTGGATGGGTGACCATTCGAGAAAACTGAGTGCTGTTGGCACATCGTGGGTGTGGTGAGCCCACACTTGTAGTTATTTACTACAAGAAACTATCCACCGAGAAACACTACCCGAATCGAGTAGTGTCATGCCTACCCTGAAAGGGAAATGGCTTAATGGTATACATACATACATACATACACGTAATTGAAAAATATCGTTACAATTTTCGTATTTTTAATGACGTAACCTAACTCGAGTAAATATAGTTACGTTTTGGCAGTATAGAAAAATAACAAAAATCACGAAAGTATTTCGTTTCAGTCGGCTCCCTGTGTGTAAGTGCTTTATTTTTTGATTATCGAGGTTGGATTCTTGCGTAATAAAAAATCGAATACGTATTTTGATTAAAGTTAGCAAAAGTTTTTTCTTCTTTTGGATAGCAAACCACGACTTTTTTTGCTCGGTTCAAGTAATTCAGTAATGCAAAGGAGAAATAAATTTTCATTTTGTTTCTTTATTGTATGCGTTCATATATATTTTACATTGATTTCAGGAATGGAGGCAATAATGTCAGAGTTCTTCAATGACACTACAACAGCATTCTACATTATTGTCATTGTGTGGATCTGCGACCAGTATGATGCAATTTGTTGCCATACTCCTATCACAAAGAGACATTGGCTTCGGTAAATACATTAATCATAATTCTTTTTGCGCAAATAAAAATTTCTAATATTTGTTATTACAAAGAAAATGGACAAAGTGATCGAAAAGTAACTATAACATCTTGAAAGATATTTATGAAAATTATTAAAGTAGTGTACACCACATTAATAAATTTCAAAAATAACTTTCTTGAACAACTTTTAGAGCACCTCTGATAAAAGTTATTAAAGTAGATTTGAAAATATCATAATCGAAAAAATCGTAGGATTTCTTGTAAAAAATCAATCACAACTAAAAATAAGAACAATTTAAGTCGCCGAAAACTCCTTTGCAACATCGAAGGTGGTTTGATACTTCGGGTGGCCAAGTAAAAGTTCTACATTTTTCACTTGCATGATACAATAGCTGAATTGGTTAAAAATGCCTTGCATTAAACAAGGTCTCTCACAGTGAAATTTTTTTAACTTGTTTTTCGCGTCTTTTTCGCGATTTTGTTTTGGAATATTATTGATTTTTTAATGTGGGAAGAGCACCCTCTGGTGCTCAGGCTTGAAATCTCATTGTGCCACATCAGTGTTTATTCTGAAGGCAGTGCACCAAATTTGGGAATCATCACGGAGTTAGATCTAAGGTGCATTCGTTGATTTCAACGTTCTACAAATATACCTCTCGGGTGCCAGGCGTACTCCATGGCACAGTGAATTACGTGCTCCTCTTTGCAAAGAAAAGTGAGCCTCATCCACTGTGCCATCCGGCAGTCTCCCTAACCAGGCTAAGGTGGACGGACCGATCCTTCTGAGGTCATCACTTAGATGCCCACGTTAGGCGTACTGTCCTTGTGTGTAACGTATGTATATTTATGTGGTTTAATTACTCGAAATCGATCAGCGACCTCTTCCTTGGGAGGTCAGTAGCCTTTTTGGTTCCGAACCACCAAAGTTCCGGTATTCCCCTATAATGAAAGTCCTTCCTCCTCTTGTGTACTAAACAGCCATGCTTCGTTCTCTAGCCCATCCAGCCCTGCTGATTTTGACCTTTTTAACTTCCTTATCTGTTTCTCTATCTCCTCGTCATTCAACTCCTCCATCTCTGCCTCCCCCGTTCTTCTACTCCCATCATCTCTCTTCCTTGAATCTGAGCCCTGGAATGATTCTTTAAAAAACTCCCTGCACTCCTCACTCCCTATCTTGTCGCTTATCCCTACTCTACGCTTCCTAAACCTATTTATTATCTTCCAGACGTCCCCTTCTGTCTTAACATTTCCTAACTCCTCCTCCAGCTCTTTCTCCTTTTCCTGTTCTTTCTTCTTACACATCAATCTAAACCCCTTCCTCATTTCTACGTACTCCTCCCTTTTCGCAGTACCCTCTTTCCACTTCTTATACTTCCTCTTCACCTTTCTTTTCATCTTTTTACATTCCCTATCCCACCACGGCTTCACCATTCCTTTCTCCTTCTTTTTGAATACCTTCTTTTGCACGCACCCTTTCACTTTCTCTTTTAAATCCTCCCATATCTCTTCCACCGTCTCCCCTTCGAAGCGTACTTTCCCTAACTGCTCCTTATATTTCTCTATCGCCTCCCTCGTCCAGCTAACCCTCTCCCCCGTCGACACTTCTTCCCCACCTTGCGTTCCGCCGTTCTTAGCCCTTATCCACAACCCTAATGGCTGATGGTCTGATTCTACCCTCCCTTCTACTGCGAATCTCTCCATCTCCTCCCACCCTTGCATATTCATAACTACATAATCTATTACCGATACCCCCACCTTACCTACGTATGTGTATCCTCCCTCTTCGTCCCCAGTTGCCATACCCTTTGCCACCGCCCAGCCTCTATCCTCCATCCAGTCCCTCAGAATCTCCCCCTCCTTATTTATTAACCTATCCTTCGAATTCCTTTCGAAGCTCTTCCCTTCCCTGTAAAGGCCTCCTTCCCTCCCCATCCTCGCGTTAAAGTCCCCACCCAGTACCACCATACCCTCTTCTCTTTCACCTAACAGGTCTTCCACCCTTTCTTTAATTCTTTCCATCCCATCCTTATTGTACACTGTCACAAACTTACACATTACCCCTCCTATCTTTACTTTCCTCATTTGCACTCCCTCCCCCTCTTCCTCTCCGTGAGCTTCTTCCTCTAATCCATCTCTAATCCCCGTTATAATTCCCCCACAAGCCCTTCCTTTCTTCTTCACTCTGACCGCCTCCTGGAGTCTCCACCTATACCCCCTTGGCAGCTTTGGCTCTATTTTATCCCACTCCTTTCTTTCCACCCACGTCTCTACCAGTCCTACCACATCAATTTCCTGGATATACCTCCAGAACTCCTCATCCTTCTTTTTTACCCCTGCTACGTTCCAGTAAAGCACCGTCACAACTCCTCTACCCTGCATTACCCCCACCACGCACATTTTCTCGTCTATTTTTATTTTCCGATATCCTACCTTCGCCGATCTCCCTTCACTCCTCTCCCTCCTAGCCCTGTCGTACAGCATTCTCTGTACATCCCTTTCCTTCCTCGTCAAATCGTGATCGATGAAAACTTCCTTATCCTTTATCCTATTTTTATTCCTCATTACCCCCAATTTTTCTTCCCAGCTCTCCAACTCCACAACCGCCACTTCTTTCTCCTTTCTCCCCTCCAACTTAACTTTCCCTTCCCTGCCTTTATTCCACCCTATGCTCTGTAGCAGCGCTTCCACGCCCTCCCTTTCTTCCCCGCTCTTCATCTTCAACCCTCTTATCACAATATTATTTCTCCTGTCTGCCTTCTCCTTTCTCTCCATTCTCAACTCCATTGCCCTTATCCTTTCCCTATCCGCCCTCTCCTCCTTTTCATTCCTACGCTCTCCCACTTTCTCTTCTATCATATTCCCTACCCTCTCCCAAATACCTTTAATCTCGCCTCCGCTACCCCCGACTTCTATTTCCATTTCCGTCCTGCCCTCCACCTTCTCAAGCCTTTTTTCCGTCCTTTCTTTCCACGCCCTAATCTCCTCTTCCATCTGTTTTATTTTAACTTCTTTTTCTTTTCTTTCCCTCTCTAACCCATCTACTCTCTCTCTCAGCTCTTTCACCTCCTTTTCCCATTTCTCATCTCTGATTCGCAAGTCCTCCCTCATACCTTCAATCTGCTCCTTGGTCCCCCTTACGTCCTCCCTCAGCCCCCTGATCTCGCCTAACAACATCCCGAGAGCCTCCTTTTCCAACATCCCCTCCATTTTTTTGAGGGGTGACCTCGGTGTTATCCCGCTTTTTTTAAACGGGCTCTCGACCTCGCTTTTCTGCGGACTCTCTTGGCTGTCTCTCTTCCTTTTCAAGAGGTCCTCCCCGTCACTTGCGCTTGACGCTCTCTCCCTTACCTTCTCGCTTCCTTCGTTGCCACCGTCCCGATTTCTCCCTCTCCCCGACGCACCGCTCGACACCGGACGACGCGTTGTTGGCCGTCGTGGCTTGTGGAAAATTCCCTCCCCGTCGGTTTCACTACCAGCACTGCCAGTACTCTCGCTGCCCACCTCCCGCTCTACCGCCGGTAACTGGGACCTATCCATGCAGTACCTGCCGCAACCGACAGATGTCTCTGCCAAATTTTGGCGTCTTTCGCCGCCAAATTTTCCTTTTTTTCCCCTTTTTTTTCAATTCCTCAGTCCCTGCAGACACCCCTTTCTCTCCCTTAGCATCCCCTAACTTTTCGAGAACCACCCTTGAACCCTCGAAAGCCCAGGACTCCTGACCACGGACTCCCCCGATTACTTGCCAACCTAACCTCACCTTCCCTATCCAGCTAGATACCACCTCCCACCCACGCTGAAACTCACTTTTTATCTCCCCAATTCACCCCACACAACCCTACTCACCTCCTCGGCTTCCACCCTCACACTCCACTCACACCTTCCACACAAATTCCGTAAAATTCTCTCTCCACCTGTCACTAAACACGTTCTCACTTCCGCCACCAACATGCAAGTCCCTCCCCCCAGGTGTATGACGTAATACTTGGACAGTCCCTAAGGCCATGCCATACTTCACCGATTCGAACCTTACTGAAATTTATTTTTTGAAACGCGTTCACACGAAATCACATATACAGTATGAAATTTAGAAAAGTAAATAAAGGGAACCAATAAAGTTTGTATGATCCTGAATTTTTAGAATGATAATACCAAAAGGTTCCTAAATACATTTTTTTAATTCTAAAAATTTAGAACCATAAAAACGGCCTTTAGTGCCCTTTTTTAATTTCCAAAATTTTTTACACGATATTTCATTTTGCGTGGACTTGAGTTATGAGCAATTCCAAGCTCAAATTATCTGAAGAATTTCAGCTATTGTTAGTAATTTTGATGAAAACTCCAGTATCCGTTCTCTTAGGTGTTGAAAGAAAAACCCTAAAATAATTTTTGAAAAAGCCCACTTTTTATTTTCTTCATTTTTTGTATACAGATAGCTTACAATGTTCTCTACAAGCCCTTTAAATATCAAAATGGGATCTTTCTTAGTTTTGAAGAAATAATTAAGAACGTACGCCGTGGCATGGTGTGCCCAGCGTTTTTTTATATTCACAGGGCTTGTAGAGGACATTGTAAGCTACCTATATAAAAAATGAAGAAAATAAAGTGTGGGTTATTTTCAGAAATTCAGTTTAAAAATTAGTTTTTGAAAAATTCAAGAATTTTTTGACATTTTTTTGTTCAAAAAATATTTTTTTCAAAACTGCATACTATTACGAATAATTGAAAAAAATAGACCCTGATATCATTAAAATCACCAAAGTTATGAAATTTTAAGAAAAAAGGACCAAAAGAGTTAAGAGAACGGATACTATAATTTTCATCAAAATTACTACCAATAACTGAAACTCTTCAAATGATTTGACATGGAATTGCTCTTATACTAACAAAAATTCAGTGACGTAAAAGTTAGTTGAGGACTACATGGCCTTAAAATAGACTAGAAAATGCCTTAAAGGTCTAAAACCGCAAAAATGCTTGCAAACAATCAAATACAACTAAAAATAAGAACAATTCAACATTATTCAAAAATTTGTTTATGTGTTGATCAGAGCACTATATGTCACACCATAATCTAAATATTGTGTAGGTAAAAGTTTAGAAGAGTGGCTTTTGTAAGCTTTTGTTATTTTTAGTCAAACATTTTTCCAAACTCTTGAATTTAGTACCTCTTCACAAGTGGCAGCACATTCCGACGTTTTTCACTGTTACGATTTTTCCCCTCGTCTTTTCTCCAGTCGAAAATCGGCAGTATCTGGCTTTCTTTACATATACTCGAAAATCCACGAATTTTGAAGATTTATTGTAGAAAATATCGTGTAGACCGCGAGAGGGAGGCATTTTTTTCTCGCACGATGTTTGCAGAGTAAGTCATAGGTCAAAGTCGACAGATCTGCCTGTTTCCCTTCCTTGATGCACAATATATTATTTTGTTAATAAGACTCGCAGTTCCAAGCTGGGTTCAATTGTGCAGATAACCGCACGAACAAACGTAAAATAAAAGCTATTTGTGATACAAGTACGCAAAACAGGTTAACAGCACGTGTATCTTACGCAGTTTTTTGCAGCAACCGTCCGACAAAGATTAAAACAAAATGTTGCTCCGAAAAAGTGACAGTAACTACCCTATAACACAACCTCCAAACTCTGCCAGTCTGCAAAGTTCCTTATATCTACCATAAGCGCACGTTTTATACTTTTTCTTCGAAGATGCAGTATAACTACCTCCAGCAGCTTCTGGGACATGAGTGAAGTGCCCGCATATCGACTAAGAAACAGCCCTTCGTTGGTGTAGTGGTCTACGAACGGTTATTCATTGAGTTTTTCACTCAATGTGGCCACCCCTCTAAGCCATGGGTGTAGAGTGACCCCCAGTAATCAGTCTTACCCTTGCACGCGGGGCTCTGCAAGGGCTGAACTTTTGTTTGCCTAGCTACTTGTGGGATCAAAAATGAACACGCTGCTAAAACTATGTTCGAGAGATCTGATGGTGATAGACACAGATCTTAGAGGAATTGGAAAGCTAATCGCTGGATCGGCCTATACTTTCCATATGACAGTGAAACCAACCCAACAGAGAAAGTACGTATACTGGTGGAATACTGCAAGGTAAGGGGTCTCCCTTTTTTGTTGGGGTGCGATTCTAACTCCCAGCATACTTTGTGGGGTAGCATGGGCACCAACTTATTAGGGAATGATCTATTGGAATATTTAATTACTGCTGATTTAGATATTGTCAACACGAGGAATAGCCTGACGTTTCACATCTCGGTCAGGGAAGAAGTCATTGACATCACCCTTTGTACCGGCAATTTTAGAGACAAAGCCTCGGGAAAAGGAGGCGACACCGCTGAGGCAACCAAAGCTGCCTGTAGCTCAACTTGGCCCAAAACGGCGCCTAGCTCACAAGATTGTTACCACTTAAAGGGTCGGGTGGGCCCTGAAATCTTTCAACCCATACAAGTTTCCTGTTCCAGATGGCATATACCCGGTCTTCTTACAGAAGGCTGGAGAGATCATCATAGGGCCGCTCGTGAGAATTGCTAGGGCAAGTCTGACACTGGGATGTGTCCCGATGGCATGGAAAAGTACGCGAGTAGTCTCCATTTCGAAAGCACGCCCTAAGCGGAGCAGTAAACCTAATTGAAGGACAACTGAAGCAGAAAAGCTTCGCGATTGGAACTTTTGCGAACATCGAAGGAGCCTTCAACTACACTTCTAGAGAGGTTATCAGAGCGGTCATGGTTGCACACGGTGTGCCAACTGCATTCGTGGAATGGACCTGCCACATGTTGGGTAACAAGAACCTAATAACGACTAAGGGTGATACCACTTTGTGTGGAACTGTTGACTCGGGATTTACGCAGGGAGGCATATAATCACCCCTGCTGTGGTGCTCGGTAGTGGATGAACTGCTTCATCTACTCACGAGTCAGGGCTACCACGCTATAGGCTATGCGTACGACATACTTTTCAAGCTGGGACTTAAAACCAGAGACACTTATGTGGATCTATATCCCCCGTGAAGTCTCGACTAGAAAGTACCAGGGGACTGGTTCTAAGGGGCCTCGAAGTCGACACCCACGGTAGCATTGACGCTGCACACGAGTTGCGGTCTATGGTCAAAATCCACAGGGGGCATTTCTGAAGTTGCGGGCTCGGATCAGTGCCAGAGACCTTTCCCCTCCGATCCTTCTTTCCCTCTCCACTTGAGGCTTCCTTCATTCCCTTCGACCCCTTTTTCCCCCGAAATTTCCCTTCAAACTTTTTCCAGGCTAAGGACTGGCAGCATTTCATACGTATCTACTTATACTTGATACTGGCGTGTTTAAATTTTTTTGGGAAATATATATTGTCAATAACTATTATTCTTATAATATTATTATATTATGAATATTAATAATAATAATTAATAATAGTAAAATATATATATATATATATATATATAATATATTATAAATATAACTCAACTCAAGTGAAATAAATTATAAGATTAGCAACATATTTCCCTTACGCTTCTACAATATTTATTTCACTTTATTTTATACAACTACAATCCTATTAAATATTACAAATAGTCGTCAAATTAAAACTAAATCTATAAGGGTAAAAACTTGCGCGAAACTTTACGAACAAACTCTAATCTAGTTATGAAACCTACTTCGAAAATTAGCATCTCATCAATAAGAGATTGCTCTTTTTCTATATTTTCTTTTCTCTTTTTCCCCTTGCTTTTCATGTTTATGTAGGCAATCGTTTGGACGTCTAACAAAGCTTCGACCAAATTATAAATGTTTGGGATGGCACTTCTAAACATAGCATTTAATTTCGAATGGTAAGCCTCACAACCATTTGTTGTTCGCGTTATTGTTGGAGAAAATTGAGCCCAGATTTCAGGTGGAAAAATCGAACCACTCTTAATATAAGTTTTTGAAATATAATCACAAAACTTTTGAACTCTACTGTCTAATGATCGGATAGCTTTAAGGTATTCATTAAAACATTCAACTACATCAGACGGATTTAAAAATGCAAGACCAAAACAGTTTTTGAAAATAGAACCTATTTCTGATTTTTCGTCTTTATATTCGTTAGTCAATCCGAGCTCTTGGATTTTTCTCCACCAACTTTGACCTAAATGAAATCTACAACCCCGCATAGTAATCGAATTGTTAAACACTGAACGAATAGCTAAATGAATGCCAATTTCAAGTCTACGTAAATTATTTTTGGATTAAAGACAGGCAAATTAAGTTTTTTACATTCTGAAGCTAAATGAGCAAATGCAGTGGCATAGGAATCCTTTTTTTTTGTCGAAAAGTAAGAAGGTAGCCAAAACCATATATAAGTTGTTATGCCACCCGAAAATCGAAAAAATTTGACCAAATTGTTCAGGATAGCTATAAAACGTTCCATCGACAAAAATAATTGCAAGTTTGCACAAAAAAGTTAAATTAAAAATTGTAGAAAACATAACAATTTTTCCTGCTCTATCATTTACAAGCAAAAAGTTTTCTTTTTCAACGGTCTCGATTTTAATACTGTCTAGGGAATCATGCACGTCTAACACATTTTTCGGCAATCTTGGTACTAATGATTTTCGAGCATGGCTCATGTTATTGCGAATGAAAGTAATATCATCAGTGGTTAAATCTGGAACATAATTAGTTTTTAATTCTTCATGAACAAGTTTGAATGGTCTTTCCGAAAGATTATTCACTGCTTTTCTTTTCACTGAATTGCTGATTTTTTGTCGATTTAAAAATTTATCACTCCGCTTCATGGTTATGTTCAGTTAGGCTGTTAATCATTTCTTTTTTCGCGTTGAGTTTAATAAAAGCTTTGCAAGTTTTTTTAGAACAAGGCCATCGTTCAGTGTCATCTTTATTCACTTTATAAAGCCGGAATTTGTACCCCTGGAAAACGATCAAATCCTTACCTTTCTCACCTACCATGAACTCCATCTTTACAAAAACTGCAAGCACACACCACACGTACAAGACACAATAAGACACTGCCAATTATCATGATTTTCTATACGTACGTACCCATTTCGTACATATTGACAAATCCCCCCCCCCCCCCGTCTCTACTGCCCTGAGTTCGTCGCACGGGTGGGGGAAGAGAGCTCGGAACGCAACTTCTCCGACGTAAAGTGACCGCGGCTTGGAAATGAAGGGTTTTCTGACCGCAGACCGCAACTCGATTGCAGCCAGCATTGGGGGCACTATGAGGGTTAGAGACCCTCCATCTCACCATCAAGGTAATGGCTGCGAAGGCAGCCTGTTGATTAATTATGGTAAACGGCGAAAGGATCTCGACGGGATTGCGGATGTCAACCGATATATTCATGTTAGCCTATCTACGAGAGAGGAATGGGTTAACGGCGAGGGGCACCTGCCTAGTGATGGGGACAACTAGTTCACAGATGTCTCCAGGATTGAGGCGAAAGCTTGAGCCGGCGTCTATTATAGAAGGAGTGGAATAGGCTTCACAATCCCGATGGGGTCCTACGCCATAGTCCTGCAATCTGAGAATATGGACGTGCTCCAGTGCGCCTACAAGGCACAGGAGTATGGAAACAAAACCAACATTCATATCTGCTCAGACAGCAGGGCTGCTATAATGGCCCTGAATGGAACAACGACTGCGTCGCTACTAGTATGGGAGTGCTTTGAGGTGAGTGACTCTACTTTGGATCCCTGGACACAGTGCCATCAAAGACAATGAGATCTCGGACAGGCTAGCAAAACTAGCAGCAAGAGAAAACTTCGCTGGTCCCGAACCAATTGTAGGCATTTCCGATAAGTTAGTCATTGAAGACATGAACAGTTGGCTGAACGAGGAACATCAGAAGGAGTGTTACATGGCCAGGAACGAGGTGAAGGTCCTAACAGAAATGTTTATAAGACATAGAATCCTCGACTATCACAGACATAATATAGGGCTCGCAAATAGTCCCCTCTGACGCTTGTGCGTAAAAGATGATGAGACAGCTATTCATATCCTTTGTCACTGCCCCGCGTGTGCAGGGAAGCGTCTAGCACTCATGGGCAGTAACTGCGTCCAAGGTGTCAGACATATCGGTCAATAGCGTGGCCCCTTAAACCTGAAAATGTTAATTATTTATATTTATTTATTAGCTAAACCTCTCGCGTAATATCCTCTCGGGTTTATACGTACGGTTTCCTTTTTTATTAACTTCCTAACACTTGCGTGAAATCGTCATTAATGTACTTGATCCCGCATAGCCGGTTTACCGACCGTCGAGTCTGAATGTAGGCATTCGATGTCATTGTATGTAGACACCCATCAAGAGCTAACCGTGCCTGTCCGTGCTTAAAGTCGGTGACACGTTTGAATCGAGACTCTCCTCACAGCTAATGTTGTCAGTTTTCACGTAGATCTTAGATTTCAAAGAATATCATCAGATTTCATGTAAATTCACGGGACTTCAACGGATTTTGTAATATTTTAATGGATTTCAAAGAAGTTATTCACCAGAATTAAGGGACTTCAAATGATTTGAAAGATTTTGGGATATTCTGAAAGATTCACAGGAATTTTCAAGCACTTAAAAACTGCCAATGTATTTTGAAAGATTCGCATTTGAAGGCATTGAAATGTCCGTTTCATTCAAATGCCAGTCTATGCGTCCCAATGAACTCCTTGTTACCGGGAATATATATAGAACTAAAAATTGGAAATGCGTAAAAACTGATATAAAATAGAAAAATATTTAACATATGCTAAAAACACAGAAATTGACACATCGTCCGATTCCAAAAATTCGATAATACTCGTTCAGAAAAAAGATTCTTTCATTCATAGGAAATTTGGTTCAATCAAAGAAAAATATTCATTGGCTCTCAGTCAGAGAAAAATTTCTTTAATTCAAAGAAATTTCTTTTGAGTCTGAAAAATTTCTTTGGTTCAAGGAAATACTTTTTGTTTGAATGAATATTTTTCTTTCATTTAAAATAATTTCCTTCTTTTTGAAGATATTATTGGTTACATAAAAAAAATTATGGTCAAGAAACGGTTTCTTTAATTCACGACACAAAGTTTTCTAAGTGCTCTGCAAATCTTCCTCACCAGTACCTTAATTAAACCCGTATACTACAGGAAAATATTTAATTAAATTAATTAAATGTTCAGAATCTTTGAAAATACGTGTACAAATTTTTAATGGTTAAGTAATACACAAAGTGAAATAGAGAATTAATTCCAATGGGGTGAATTAAGTGCGTACCTTAATTTAGTTAATTTACATTTTAAAACTTAACATCAAGGTTTGCTTTGAGCTTTCTTGATGAAGATGCTGCTTTCATTCTGCATCGTTTGACATTAATTGGTTATACTCTGTTATCGATCTGAAAAATCGTTAGTTTTAGGCAAATGTTTTACAATTTCTAGTTCGCTAAAAAAATCTCTCTTTGTGTTCAAGTCTATGGATCGGTGTCTAAAAATTCAACGGAAATGATGAAGCTCTCAAAGAAGGATAGTGACTCTTTTGGAAATAAAGTCTTCGGTGTTCTTTTGGGAATTTCTTCACTTACTTTCGCCTTAACTCTAAGTACTTTACAACAATCAGCGGTTTCCTCATTTGCTTTTGTTGCCTCGACCATCTTTCTTTTCCATTCTCCTAACACACAGCAATTTCTTCGGTAATATTCTGCAGAGATGATTAGCAAACTTCTGTAAAGCTGCATGTGACACTCTAGGATCTTGCTTCTTATATGCTAAAAGTTAGCTTTAAAAGATGAAAAAGAGTATAGGGAGCAGCAGCTGCCTTAGGACTGAAGAACTAAATTTTAATGTAAAAACGTACGAAGAAGATGCATTTTGCAGAAATTCTATTTATTTATTTATTTTTTAAAATTATGCATGGCGTCAGGAGCACGAAAGTTTATACCACAAGGTGGTGTTTTATCAAGAAAAGTGGTAGCATGTAGCAGTGTTCCTTTTTAAGCAGTTTTTCCTTGCAATCCATCTGTTTCAAATGCTTCAATTTCAGTTCCAGAGTTTTCTATTCCATCGAAAACTGCACTGTGTGTCAGCCATAACTTTTCAGGTCGTCCATGCGAACATTGAATTCCACGTGAAGACGTGTGTAACCCTACGAGTGATGTACGATATTTTATTCAAAATCAGTATGTTATAAGACTATAGGGCCCCCTGAAAAGTGAGCGTTAGATAGCCCTTTACCGAAATGGTGCGAAAACGTCCTATGAAGTGAATGTTTTTTGATAATGATGATGATCACTGTCCGAACCTTCTTCTGTTTTGTTTTGTTTTCTCCATTTGTCAAATTTTTTGAAGGCCTTCTCATATTTATCCTTTGACTTTTCTGGTAGTAAATATTGTTATGCTTCTCTCACTTCTTGATTTATGTTCAGTGGTGAGATTTTCGTTGCTTTGTTCATGACTGTTGAGTGCAGGAAGATTTAGAATTATAGCATTTCGCGACGTAATTGCAGATGATTGAAGATTTTACGGATGCTATTGTTTTAGATCAAAACATACGATTGGCGTGGCAGTCAGCTGTTCAGGTTGCGATTGGCAATCTCGTATAGCGCGAAATTTTCAAAGTGGTTCGCTGCGAGTTAGAGTTTTGTGTGTGTCTATATATATATATATATATATATATTGTGATGGGGATCATTGTGATAGGTGCTCTCGGAGGTGAGAAACTATCACTGGTTCGTATGTTTAAAGCCATACCCGCGTGCCAAAAATATGCCAAGGAACTTGTGAGATGGGTGCAGAAATCTGTCATCCTTGGGTCGCTTCGTGTCCTCAAGACACACGAGGGTTTCGCCGGCCTTTCGTTGTGATTTCATCGTGCCCTGTGACCACCCATCTCACGGTTGTAAGACGTGGCTATAAGTGTGATTTACCGCGGTTCTACTGGGAGCTGGTGTCATTTTTTAGATGACAGTTGCACTCAGTGGGACTTTGCGGTGGTTGTTTAACCCTTTTTCAAATTATATATTTCAATTCCTCTGGAATCAAACCGAAGGCCCAATGACAAAGTCCCTGTACCAAGGGTTTCTGCTGAATATGGTTACAATAATTAATGAGCAGTCGCGGGCAATTGTCCAGGAATGATCCCTTAGGAATAACCCCTAAGTGGAGGCGTAACAACCATACAAAAAGCTGAAAGGCACCTGGGGGAGGTGTCTTGAACGGTGACCCTGAGATACTGGGCGACCTCTCAGAGTATGCAGCCTTATCCTTGCACGCGGGTCTCTACAAGGATGGACGAACTCTTTCCCTACTCTGTTCCGCGATTATACATCTCACGCCATCAAGGCGAACGTGGGCTTCTGAATCTTCAGTATCTTTATAACCGAATTGTTCTAAGTACAGCTTACATCGTTGCAAATGGCAGAGAACCTCTCCTAAAAATGGTCAGGAACCAGGAGATAATTGGAAATGGAGCGTTCCTTTTCAAAGCCGTGGAGGAAGCGGCCGAGACCCTTTGCCTGAATTTTAACATCAGAAGTGAGGTAAGTGCATTACTCCATCTAGATGCTTCACTTCTGAAAGCCGAAGTAAAGAAAGCAGAGGTTAAAAAATTTCACCAACAGCTACTCGACAAGTAAATGCACGGAAACTTTCACAGAAATTTAGAAAACAGTCCTTGTCGAAGGAGCAAACTTTTGCTTTCCTCAGATCATCAGGGCTTAATTCAGGTACAGAGAGTTTCATTTTCGCATGCCAGGACGGTGTAGTTTCCACCTTAGTATACCGTGACCGCATTTTATGTCAACAAGTTCCCAGCGATAGGTGCAGAGCGCGTCATGCACACGCTGAGTACCTACAACACATACTATCTGGGTGAGCCACCCACGCGGGAACGACATATATCTACAGACATAATGCGGCCCTAAGAGTGCTTTATTACCATCTTTGTCGCTCTTACGGTGTTGGCCGCGACCCTGCCCTGCCGAACGCTCCAAGGGAGATAGAGTCAATTGTCCAAAACCAGAAGTGCCAAATTTTCTGGAACTACGATTTCCGGACAGCAGTCTACGTTGCGCACTCGAGGCCTGACATTGTTCTCCAAGACTTCGAGAAACGAACCATATTCATGATCGAATTCTCGGCTCCGTCCGAATACAACGTCACTGCAAAGGAGAAAGAAAAGGAGGAGAGGTATCAAGACCTTAAAAGAGAGCTGCAACGACTGTACCCAAAATATTCGGTGCAAGTAATTGTCCTTGTGATAGGTGCTCTCGGACGTGCGAAACTATCACTGGTTCGTAACCTTAAAGCCATACCCGCGTGCCAAAA
>CAKNYM010034168.1:0-16920 GCA_932195095.1 Andricus curvator
TGCGAGAAGTTATTCTTCTCTAAGAAATCATCCAAGATCAAAAGTTCGCTTGTAAAAATAAAATAAGCACGAATATATACGACAAACCGTGTGTCGGATGAAACAAACTCCGCGCGAAACTCGGGTTGGGGATGCCGTTCTCCCGTCTAAACGGAGCGTTCCTGTACCAACACTGTTGGGGCTACAGCTGTTCCAATGTGGGCACACAGCGTGCCCAACAAGAGAGAGAATCCGCACCAAGCCGCGGGCGAGCAGCACGCGACGCATTTGGTGTTGCAGCTCTATCACGTGGGCGAGCAGCTCGCCCAAAATTTTTTCAGTGTACGCTTCTTTCTTTTCTTGTCGGGCTGCCTCAATTTCATCATTCCACCATGCATCGCCAGACTTTCTTCCCACAACCGCCGTACCACACACTTTAGTCGCAGTTTTAACAATGATATCCCGTGGCATAGTCCATGCGCCCTCTATATCTTTATTGCTCATAAGCGCTTCCCAAGTTGCCCTATATATGCGTTCGTTCAACTTATTCCGAAAATCAATTCGCACTTCCGGTTTCTGTAAATTTTCAATCCTGATTGCATTCGGAACCCCTCATGACTCTTGTATCTTTGACCAGTTCTCTTTGTCTTTCATCCGCAATAAAGAAGTCAATTATACTGTGGCTATTTCCTTTACGCCAGGTGTACATGTGGATCATTTTATGTCCAAACTAAGTATTTGTAATAAATAGGCATAAACTAGCTAATCTTCATCCGTTACCATTTGTTCTTGAATCCCCGAAATTACCTAGCACCCTTTCTGTATCTGTACCCTGACGCTGGACGCCGACCGAGAGAGTCGCAATTGGTTGATGTTTTATGCTGAGAAGGTCACCAGCCTTCAGCAGCGTTTTATATGTTCATATGTTCCGATCTGCCAATTCCCGGCCTACCTCTAGGCATGGAACCAAAAACTCTTATATATATATATATATATTTATTTATTTATTTCGTCTATTTGAAGCATAGTTCTTGAAATATAAATGTAATAGTCGAATTTTTTTCGAGGAATTATTTTAGTAAACAAAGATCAAAACGCAATCTGAAATAAAAATCAGATTTTCAGTCAGAATAAATTGTTTGAATTTTCGAGAACTATGAAGAGCCGCACATATAATTTTCAAATTTTGAAAAAAATGGTCTCAAAAATTTTCAAAATGCTCTCACTTTTTGAATTTTTATCCAAAATGGCTGGCTAACAACCTTGACCTTTAGTTTAGGAGACTGAAAGAGTATACCAAAGGTCAATCCAATCGGTCAATTCTTTCGAAAGCAATCGTGCTCACAGACAGATATACATACATACATACATACATACATACATACAGACAGACACATTCGTAAAAACCTGTTTGTTGGGTTCAGAGGGTCTCAAAACGTGGAAATTTGATAAAAACCGGGGGGGTCAAATTTTACACAAATCTAATACCTTCTCTAGATGAGAATGCAAGAAGACGTGTTTGTAAATTTGATTCAGAATCGTCAATATTAGCTGGATCGAGTTAGAAATCAATATTTTTTGTTAAATTAGCCATTAACTACAAATGAAATATTACTTTCTGAATATCACCCCCATAAGTCTGTTTTAGAGGGTCCCCAAAAAAACCCATAAATAAACAAATTTGAATAAAATTGTGCGTTGGATTGTTAAAAAATTATTTTTAATTTGCAAACAGATAAAATTAATAGTGCGCGCCGCCTAACCCGATAGGAAGAGCATCAGTTGACACACGTGAACTTTTTTGAAAGACTTACAAATCAAATATTTTAATTGATATAGATTGAATTTTTTATATGAATGAAGCACAGCTAAGATATTGATCAACTTGTTAGACGTTTTGCCATTACATTATCGAATATATTTTTCTGTCTACCAATTGATTGAGCCTAGCTTATTCTTTATTGACCAGTGTTTTATAAAAAATAATGAAATGCTGAAGTTACTGGTTTTGAAAAACTTTATAAATGACAATTTTTTATTTACAAAATTAGGTGTGGCTGGAATGATGATTGGTCAATCATCTGGTGATTATTACCCTGAAGCTCATCAGATCTTGATAGAAGCAACGATGAGCTGTATACTTCATTATACAAGCATATTTTCAGTTCCGAAAAACCAGCCTTTGGACCATCCTCCTAGCCTAAGACCCAAGTGGATGTCTATTGAACAAACAAGTTTTCCGACATACCAAATTTATATTGAAATGTCGCATGGCCGGCGTTATATTACAGAAAATCTCATAGCTTATCATGATGAGGATCGCTGTTCAGACGTAGGTAATTCTCATTATCCCTGGGTAGCTCAGGTAGATATTGGACATACCAGATATGAAAGTACATATTTCGAGCTGTTCAATTACAGCCAACATCATCCTGAGATAGCAGACAGCAACCGACACGGCCGCATGTACTTCACAGTAAAAGGCACCAAATACATCCGATATGCAGATCTACACCCAAAAGGTTCAATACCTCAATTATAATATTAAGAGATATCGATGTCAAAATTTCTTAAAATGATGTATATTGAAACTTTTGAATGAATAAACTCTTCGTTTAAAAATAATGAAGTTTTTCCATGATTTTGTACAAAGTACGGCATTCTTCCCTAAAAAACTACAAACCAAAGGTGCTGTTATTCAGATTGCTATTAGCTATTCATAAACGACTTCTGTATGAGAACATTAGATAATTGAAAGTGTTAACTTGCAAAATGAAAGGGGGCATAGGGAAATGGGTACAGTGATTGGCCACGTTTGACAATGATTGGCCACTTAAAAATTATCATATATTAAGAAATATTGACAATTAAAACTTATAATATATAGTGAGGAGTGTGTTGATGAAAATTTTGAACTGCTTATTAAGTTTTATTTATGAATAGTTCTTAATTATGTATATTTAAACAATAATTATTAGCAATGTGTTTTAAATTATTCATATATATATATATATATATATATATATATATTTCTAAATTCAAGCTTCTTGGTGCGCTCACCAAATGCCTTAAGTATTGCGTTCAATTTTTTATGTGATATGTTTTTATATTTACTTTCTACGTATTATATTCCCTTACCATACCTTCTATTTCACCAGTCAGCTGTTTGACTGGCAACCTTCATGTTTTGAGTAATTTAAATTACCCTGATCGACTTGAAAATGATTACTTAGGTGATTTTGGTATCTCCCGGTTACGAATCTGGATTCAGAATATGAGAATTCGAAATGACGGTTCCAATATGGCAGATGTAAGCGAACCATCAAGTTTTAAGTAATTCAGATCAACCTGATCCACTTGGAAATTATTACTTGAATGTTTTTGGGGTTGCTGATTACGAATCTGGAGTAAGAATATGAGAATTCAAAATAGCGGATCCAATATGGCGGCTGTTAGCCAAGCTTCAAGTTTTGAGTAATTCAAATTACCCTGATCGACTTGATAATTATTACTTGGGTGTTTTTGGTGTCGCTAATTACGAATTTGGAGTCAGAATTTGTCAGTTTCAAATGACCCGAACTAGTATGATCAGCTTGAAGATGATTACTCAAGGGTTTCCAGGAACGCTGATCACGAATCTACAGTCAAAATATCGGAACTCGATATGGTGGACACAATATGGCAGCTGCGATTGGCGGAGGAGATTCTCATGAATTATGTCCATAGGGTCGGAAAACGATATCTGCCTAGTACTGAACAATCGAAAGACAATAATCTGCGCCAGAGTATAGCCTCACTTCCAATTGTTTATCTTTCACAGGAATGAACGAATGTCCGTTCTGCATTTTGATCACACTCGGAGCAAGGGAAAATCGTTTGTTGAGCTTCCTTGAGTTCTGCTATGTATTTCTTTGGTGTGATGGAAGATTGGCGTATATTCGAATTTATTCTTTGCCCATTTGTAGAGATCTTGTGATGTCAAAATTGCTTCATCCGCTGGTTTAGCTTAAAGACAAGAACGTGTGGCTTCTCTTTTGAAGGTGACATTCATACCATGGCATGCAACTTTGCCGTGGGCGGTAGCCTGAAAGTGCCATTCACCCTCTATGTCGAAATCTTGTTTATGATGCATCAAATTCATCATTTGGAATCGATTTTTATAGTGTGGCGTGGCGCCACCAGTCACATACATGATTTTTCTCACTTTTGGGTAAACCTTCTTAATTTCTGCTATGAGGGTTGTTTGCATAATGAACACTGCAACAGTATCATGAGACGTACAATCGGACAACAGTATGAGGCTGAAGTACTTTATTTCTTCACCAGATCTGTAATAGAATACTGCAGAATGGACTGTGCACTGATCATTATTCTAATGAAATGCTTGCGCAGCATTTTGTACCACGTACTTGAAGTTTTTAGAGAAGTCGAACTGAACTAATACCTCATTTTCTTTCAGATTGGTTTGACGTTTCATCACATATTCTGATTGCTTCTTTGCGATGAAATGGTGGGACAATGATTTTGGTAGACTAATACACAGTTCGACCACAAAATTCTCTGTAGAAAGGCATCCCTTTTTAAGATTACACCTATCAGTCGACTGCCATACACTTTAGATTACTTGAGATACTTTTTGTTCTTGAAGAACTTCATTCATGTAATCAGAAAATTCTTCAATTTCTGGACATGAGTCGCATTCATTGAAGTAACAGGCAGGCTTTGGGTTACTACAAGTAGCAAATCTAATACAATCTCTACGATCATTCACTGGATTTTGTGAATTTTTCGTCAAATAATACAAGTTAACAGCATCGATCATCGCATTGAAATTCTCATAAATTGTACATACAAAAACGCTATGAGTCCCACTTGCTCCAGCGAGCACACACCATTTTGTTCTCAGTTCTGCGAATTTGCTTAAACCAGTAGGAGCTTTGGGGTTCTGCTTTTTCAATTGATCATGCAATTGTTTTATGTCAGAAAGAAACAATCGCTTCTGTACCTTCTTTTTTTCGCCATCAACTCTCACGGTTACCGTATCCTTTTTATTTGGCATCACTCTACTATTAACGTCTTCTTCATAGAATATGAGAACTTTCTCAATGGTACTTTCGGGTAAATTTTTGCCACTTTTCGGAGCCGAAATCGCTAGCACTCATGCTGATTTTTTCAAATTTTTTACTTTTTGAGCCATTCTCTTAGAAGTATCGAATTCGGAACATATATTACGAATTGGCCAACAATCAGGAGCTACTGTAAGGATAGTCAAGCGAAGGAGATAATTTTCCGACAGACTAGACAATTTTTCTTTCAATCCATTCAGGAGTTCTTCTAATTCATCTTCCCTGGATAAGCAACTTCCTCTTGATTATACAAGATTCAGATCGTGCATCTGAATCTATTGCTTCATCAGATTTTGTACTGTCCAGCGACTTCGACATGTCATCGTCGATGCACGTAGTCGCACATGTTCTACATATTCTTGAATTCGCAGGTAAATGTGGGAATTTTTCTAACATTCTTTTTGAAGGTTTTCTTAAACGCTTACCGATATGCCCATCGATATTCAAAGGATTAGCGCATCTATCTTGCCTAACTTTCAGCGTGGAAGAACCAGAATCCTTTTAATCAGTCGCCGTGGTTCGACAAAAAAAAAGGAATTTTTTGTTTCTTTGGACGAATAACGCACAAGCGTCGAGCGATCAGGAAACAAATCACATCAACTGATGATTGATCACTACATAGAGGAACAAGAGTTCTCAAAATTAGTCACCACGATTGACAAACGACTGAGAAACTACACACGAACTTCAAACAATTGAAGATCGAATGAGAACCAACTTATGATACAAAACTCGTATGGTAGGGAGGCCAGACTTTTATTAATGAGCCACAACGATTGGAATGAACAAGTGGGAAATTTCGTGCGATTAGTGGTAGCTTGGTGTTTTTATGACAAATGACACACGACCGTCAAACAATTGAACGGTTGGGTGCAATGACGGTGTGCATGTGTTTTCAGAAGTCACTTCTTTTTCATTAGTTATGTACACAGTTTCTTGAAAAACAAATGAAGAACAAGTGACTTCTGAAAATACAAGAACACCGTAATTGCACCTAACCGTTAAATTGAGGAATAAATGAAAACTGCTGAATGATAAGTAACTCGCTTGGAAAGAAGACCAGAGTTCTCTTCATGAGCTAACACACGATTGTCATGAACAATGGAAGAATGTTTCTTTATTGCGATTAGTTGTAGCTTGTTGTTTCGCGATGAATGGAACACGAACGTCGGATTTATGGTAACCAACACTCTGACTTCAGATTCGCGATAAGCGACCCTAAAACCCCTGAGTATTAATTTTCAAGTCGATCAGGGTAATATGAATTATTCAAAACTTGAAGGTTGGCTTACATCCGCGATCTTGGAGCCGCTATTTTGAATTCTCATATTCTTACTCTAGATTCGTAATTAGCGACCCCAAAAACATCCAAGTCGATCAGGGTAATTTGAATTACTCAAAACTTTATGTTTAGCTTAGATCTGCCATATTGGATAGACCATTTTGAATTCTCATATTTTGACTCCAGATTCGTAATAAGCGACATCAAAAACACCCAAGTAATCATTTTCAAGTCGATCAGGGTAATTTGAATTACTCAAAACTTGCAGATGATCAAAAAATGCAAGTACCTTAAGGCTTTTGGCATAGAAGAAAATTTCCCGAATAATTATTTGGTAGGTGAAAGGAGAAGAGGCAAATTTGGGCTTGAGGTACCGTCAAACGGGTTAATTTCGGGCATGTAGAGTAAATTCGGTCACCGCTAAATTGATATGATGAATTATTCTGAACTTTACCAAGAATCTAGAATTATTGGAAGCCTCAACTGGTCCGAATTCACCCCACATGTCCGGAATTACCCCTGATGACTGTACCTCATACTAATTCGTACCACAGTCCTCTTCTTCTTCTTTATCGTCTTCTTCATCATCATCATTTTTTCTTCCTCTTTCGTGTAAGTAACCTTCATTTGACTTTCAATTGCAGATTTACATTGCTTTTTCACGCAGTTAAACTGTTTACAAAAAGTGATAGGAAATAAAAATGGGGAACATTGAAAAACTGACTGAGGATACCAAACATTTTTCCAAGTGATAAAAAACTAAGAAATGAAAATTTTCCGAGGATTTCAATTATTTTAAGGAATTTTCAAAGCTTTTGAACCTTTTAAGGAATTTCAAAAGATTTTAAAGATTTCACGGCAGTCGCTGAATTTAAATCAGGTGTTGGATTTTCAAATTTCAAGATGGCGAATCCAATATGGCGGAACGAAATTATCAAAAACGTTTAGAACTTTATCGGATGCTCCATATTTAAAGTTTTTAAACCAAAAATGTAATATATCCAATGGTGCAAGACAAATTTGAAGTAAACAAATTAAAAAACTGGCAGTATTAGGGTATGTTACAGAGTGAATCGTTCTTATAATTTGCCACTCTCAGCCGAACTATATTGACTCCTTTTTTATTTCAGCTTGCAATTTTGTTGGTTTTTAATTATTTGTATTTATTTTTGTTTATTTCGACTCATTTCTTTTATTACTTACATTCAGCTTACATCCAATATTATATTTCTTTTGCTGAAAAGGAACCCAAAATGATAAATGGTTTCTAAATGAACCCAAAGTATGGGTTGTAACGGTTCCAATAGAGCTCTTTTTTCACTGCTGCGTTGACTCACTACGAAGATTTCACAAGTTAATGATGCACAGTTTACTTTGTAATTTAGATTAAATAATATTGTACTGGGAAAAATTTAATGAAGAAACTAAAATTATAGACATTAAGCATTCTTGAAAGGAAGATAGTGCACATGAAATATGACAGTTTTTAAGGTTATGTTGAAAATCCGACGTTTTCAACTGCGCATGTATCAAAAAAGCGCGGTACTATTTAAAATGGTATAATATACACTTGCAATATTACGTTAATATTACATTTTTTAGGAAGTAAGGTATTTCTGTCATTCAATCTAATTTATTTTTGTAATTATTCATAGGACTTGTTGATTTCAAATAGGCCCGCGCTTTTCGGCACATGCGCAGTTCAAATATGAATAGCCATCTATCGGATATCAATGAACTAAAAAAGAACCCTAAAAAAGAGTTCTATTGGAGTCTCAGTTCTAAATGATACCAACTTTTACTTGAGCCGCAACATCACTGAACCCTCACTTTTTTCTGTGCACAAAATCCTTAGCATCACCATCCTAATTATGCCTCATTAACTTAAAAAGAGAAGTTTTCATTATTACTATATTAATAAGGCATTTTTTTATGTGCTGTACTTATAAGTTTTATTTAAATGAAGAATACGAACTTTATTTTGTTTCTAAAGGCGGAAGTTAGTATTTTTGGATGCGATGCTGTATAAGAATGAAATTGTCAACACATACTTTTCCTGCCATCCTTATGTCAAAATGCGTGTTCGAAAAACAAATTTTTATGTTGATCTTTATAAAAACCCACTAGTATTCACTTGCACCTTTACATTGCATTTCAGCTATTTACGCGATTACTCCATTACGCGTTCCTTAAAAGAACGAAAGCAACACTGAGTAACACGAACGACTGAGGGCGCTGGCATTGTTTCACGCTACGTTCTGATTGGTCAAAAGAGTTCATCAAAAAGCGCGGGTAATTTTGAAATGTATCAAAACCTAAACAGAGGAAATATATATAATACACTTAGAATAAAGTTTTCTTCGTACAACAAAATAATTGCAGCAAATTGTTTTCTTAGGTCCACCAAATTTTTGTTTGCATAGCAAAACGTTTTGTCAAACCAACGTAATATTGAGTTGAATCAATAAAACTTTATGTTGAGTCAGGAAAATTTTTGTTGAGCCAAATAAGATTTGATAATTTCAAATACTTCGGTTAATATGCGGCTTTAAAAGACATCCTTGAATTTCGAAAAATTTGAGAGATTTCAGAGGATATCTAAGAATTTTAAATCTTTCAAAGAATTTTTAAGGGATTTTATGAGTTTGTTTGAAGATTTCACTATTTCTATGAAAATTTGAAGATACTCAATAAGGTATTTTAATAAATTTCTCAGGATTTCGTAGGGCTTTAAATATTGTTACAGAGTTCAAGAAATATCATCAGATTTCATGTAATTTCAACGGATTATATAATATTTTAATGGATTTTAAAGAATTGATTTACACGAAAATAGAGATTTTAAAGGAGTTTAAAGATATAAAAATATATTTAAATATTTTTAATAGATTTCAAGAATTTAACAGGATTCTAAAGGAGTTTACAAATTTTAGGGTATTTTAAAAGATTTCCAGGAATTTTCAGTGCTTAAAAAATTTCAAGGTAAAAATTTCAAAGGATTTGAAATACTTTAGGGTTTTGCCAAAGATTTCAAGGAATTTTCAAGAAAGGACCCCGCACCAAATGTACAGAAAAAAGCCTTATGATAAAAAATTCTAAAAAAAATTTTTTCTTGTATTTTCGAACCTGCAAACTAAAAATTCGAAAGAAAAATGTCAGAAAGATGGGCATTTTTTAGACAAACACTTGTCCAAAGTTTCGATTTTTACATGTATTTTAATGGAAAAATGCTTATTTTAGCCAAATGTTTTTTTTCCTCGAAAACGCTATGATAGATTTGACTAATACTTTTATGTTTTGACGATCAGGCGTAATGAATCAAAAGATTCATACCCACGAACTAGAAAGATTAACGATTCTTTGAGTATACAGCATGTTTTTGGGGGTATTTTTGTACTCTAAACATCCCAGTAACATATATGTAAATCATCATTTCTTAGTAACTAAAATCAATAGAGATTTTTATTCAACTGCTACGGTATGAAACAATTTTCCAATAAGTGGAGTAAGCGTACATAGCAAGAATATGTTTTGACCTAATTTTAGGGGATGTTTTACCATCCCTTAAACAATGAGTCTGAAGTTCCTAACGCATTAATCAATAACGAAAAATAATTTTATATTTAAATGCATAAAAGCTGCTTATTCATGACAGAAAATAGTCGCGTACAACCCTAAAAACTTCTTGAAGCACTTTCAACCCCTCATCAGATATAAAACTCACCCAAGCTACCCCGAAATATTTTTAAAATTCAACAAAACCAACCTAATTAAAAAATCCGCCCAGTTTTTGCTGATAATAATTTCAATTGATGCCAAAGGGGCACACATCAAGTCTCAACCCTTCAGCACATGTAGAACTCACCCCAGCCACCCCAGGATATTTTAAAAGTTCATAAAAAATCACCCTAATTCAAAAATACGCCAGGTTTTTCTGATAACGTTTTCAGTTGATGCCAAAGGGACAAAAAAGTGTCTCAATCCCTCAGCATATATAGAATTCACCCCAGCAACCCCTAAATATTTTTAAAATTCAATACATTCACCCTAATTTTAAAGTACACCAGGATTTTTCTCAAAATGTTTTCAGTTGATGCCAAATGGGCAAAAAAAATTTTCAAAACCTCAGCACATATAGAACTCACCCCAGTCACCCCTAAACATTTTTAAAATTCAATACAATCACCCTAATCCCAAAGTACGCCAGGTTTTTTCTGAGAATGTTTTCAGTTGATGCCAATGGGGCAAAAAATGTCACAACCCCTCAGAACATGTAGAACTCACCCCAGTCACCCCTGAATATTTAACTATTTTTAAATATTTTAAAAATTCAATAAATTAAAAAAAGTAAGAAGAAAGGACAGTTTTCAGATACGCACTTATCAAAGTTCCAATTTTTACATGTATTTTAATGGAAAATGATTGTATTGAATTTTAAAAATATTTAGGGGTGACTGGGGTGAGTTCTATAGGTGCTGAGGTTTTGAAACATTTTTTTGCCACTTTGGCATCAACTGAAAACATTTTCAGAAAAATCCTGGTGTACTTTGAAATTATGGTGATTTTATTGAACTTTTAAAATATTCGGGGGTGGCTGGGGTGAGTTTTACATGTGCTGAAGGGTTGAGACTTTATGTGTGCCCCTTTGGCATCAATTGAAATTATTATTAGCAAAAACTGGGCGGATTTTTGAATTAGGTTGGTTTTGTTGAATTTTAAAAATATTTAGGGGTAGCTTGGGTGAGTTTTATATCTGATGAGGGGTTGAAAGTGCTTAAAAAAGTTTTTAGGGTTATACGCGACTATTTTCTGTCATAAAATAGCAGCTATCATGCAATTAAAAATAAAATTATTTTTCGTTATTGATTAATGCGTTAGGAACTTCAGACTCATTGTTTAAGGGATGGTAAAACATCCCCTAAAATTAGGTCAAAACATATTCTTGCTATGTACGCTTACTCCACTTATTGGAAAGTCGTCACATACCGTAGCAGTTGAATAAAAATCTCTATTGATTTTACTTACTAAGAAATGATGATTTACATATGTTACTGGGATGTTTAGGGTACAAAAACACCCCCAAAAACATGCTGTGAACCCAAAGAATCGTTAATCTTTCTAGTTCGTGGGTATGAATCTTTTGATTCAGTACGCCTGATCGTCAAAATATAAAAGTTTTAGTCAAATCTATCATAGCGTTTTTGAGGAAAAAAAACATTTGGCTAAAATAAGCATTTTTCCATTAAAATACATGTAAAAATCGAAACTTTGGACAAGTGTTTGTCTAAAAACTGTCCATCTTTCTGACATTTTTCTTTCGAATTTTTAGTTTGCAGGTTGGAAAATACAAGAAAAAATTTTTTTTAGAATTTTTTATCATAAGGCTTTTTTCTGTACATTTGGTGCGGGGTCCTTTAACAAATTTGAAGGAAATTTCAAGCATTTTAATGATTTTAAGGAATTGAAGAACAAAGTGCGATTTTGAAGAATTTCAGAAGATTTAGGAGGATTTCATAGGACCTATAAGGTTTTAGGATATTTGAAATGATTCCAAAAGATTTTAACGGATATAATTATATTCCTGAGGATTTCAGTGATTTTGACGGATTTTAAAAGCTTTTCATGGTATTTCAGTAAATTTTCTAGATTTTCAGGAAATATCAGATTTCATGGAATTGCACGCGTTTCTCAAGAGATTTTATTGGATTTCAACGGATTTTAAAGATTTGAAGTGACCACTCTGCAATGATTACTAAGCATTTCCAGAAAAATCGTGACAATTATTAAAATTTACGTCACCCTGATGATAGACGAAATCAAACAAATTTAAAATGAAAAGAAGATCTTATCACATACATAGCACCTGCTATTATTATTTGCATGTACTTATAAGATGGTTATCATGTTCTTTCTGTATCCACGTTGATATTAAATAATTCCAGAAATATGAGAAAAACATATAATGAGAATGTATTTTCTTGGATTTGAACAAATTTTAGTTCTGAAATGACAGAATATTATTTTCAACAAAAGAGTTCAGTTTCTAAGCTGAAAGTTGAATGTTTTAGAAAATAGTGGATTTTGAAATTCGAAATAATCAATATTCAACAAAAAATTTCATTCCTTGTCAAGAAAGATTTCAATCAAACTGTTGAATCCTCAACCAAAAAGATCAAATTAAAAAAAAATCAATTTTCTACCAGAAAAGACAAATTTTCAACAATCGACCAAAAAAGATGAATTTTTACCAAAATAAATTAATTGTCAACAAATTAATTGAATTTTTAGCCAAATAGCTGATTCATTAAAGTTAATTTTCTACCAAAAGATGAATTTTCAACAAAATAAATCAATTTTCAACCAAAAAGTTAAATTTATAACTAAAAAGGATAAGTTTTGAACTCCTATTCTCCTATCTCCTATTAAGTCAGAATAATTTCAGACCAAAGAGTTGAACTTTCAGTCTAAAAATATTATTTATCGACAACAAAAATATTAATTTTCAACCAAATAGTTGAATTTTCATGAAAATTGTTTAATTTTCAACACAAGGTTGATTTTTAACCGGATATTTTAGTTTTCTACCAAAGTGTTGAATCCTCAACTAAACCAGATTAATTCAGAACAAACAGTTGCATTTTTAACCAAAAAGTAAATGCGAAGAATTATTTTTGGCCAAAAAATGCGATTTTTTGAGCAAAATACATGAATGCTCAACTAAAAGAGATCAATTTTCAATAAAAATATCAACTGACAACCAAAAGTGGAATAGTTACATTGTTAGTTAAAAAAATTAATTCTCAACCAAAAAGAAAAACGAATTTAAAACAAAATAGTTACAGTTTCAACAAAAGAGATGAATTTTCAACTAAAACCATGAATCTTTAAAGAATGAATTTTTAAGAAAAGAGTTTAACCCAAAAGATGATCTTTTAACCCAATTCTAGAGAATAATTTTTCAAAGATGGAATAATTAAATTTTCAACCAAGGAGGTGAATCTTAGAAAAAGGGCATTTTTAACAAATAAATTTAATTTTCAGCCAAGTAATTGAATTTTCAAATAAAAAAGATTAATTTTGAGCCAAATCGTTAAATTTTCAACCAGAAAGATGAATTTTTCAGCAAGAATATTAATGTTTCAACAAGAAACACGAATTTTCGAAAAAATACATTCGTTTTTAACAAAATTGTTGATTTTTTGTAGCCAAAGGACGAATTATTTACACATCGGTTAAATGTTCAACTCAAAAATATGATTTTTTAAGAAAAAACTTAATTTTCTGCCAAAAAGTTAAATTTTCATGAAAATTGTTTGATTTTTAACAAAACGGGGAAAATTTCAACGTAATAGTTTAATTTTTCTACCAAATTGTTGCATCCTCAATCAAACCAGATTTTTGACAGAAAAAGATAAATTTTTACAAAATACATGAATTTTCAAATAGTATCGATCAATTTTCAATAAAAGATATCAATTGCCTACAAAAAATGGAATAGTTACAATGTTAGTTAGAAAAATTCATTCTCATTAAAAAAAAAAACGAATGTTTCACAAATGAGTACAACCCAAAAAAAGAAAAAGAAAAATGATGAATCTTAAAAACATGAATTTTCAATAAAAAAGTTCATCCCAAAATATCATTTTTTAACCCAGACGATTAATTTTCTAAAAATGAAACAGTCAAGTTTTCAATCAAGGAGGTGAATGTTAAGAAAAATTAATTTTTAAGAAGCTAGTTCAACTTTCAACCGAGTGGCTATTTATTAAAATAAATTTAGAATAAATATTTATTGTACATTCACGATGTAAATTTTTCAAAATTCGTTAAAGCAATAAACGTTTTTGAATAATGATTTTATTCATAATCGCAGAAACTTTGTAGAATACGTGGACCTTTTATTTAAGAGAGTAATAATTTGTCAATTTGGCATATTGTGCAATAAAATCTTATCAATGTCAGGTACACAGTCTAAATTCCCGCGTTTCTATGTACACAATTACACATCATAATGCAAAAGAATGAATAATATCGGTTTTAGTTGCTTTATAAAATTAATTTTTTTATAGGAAATTCAGTATAGACCTACAATGATTTTCTTAAAATTGATTTGTTTTGCAATTATTGAAAAATCATGACAGAATAATTAATTTATTCACTTAATGTAGGATTTCAAATTCGCAGAATTCGCAGAACATCAAGGAATTCCAATAAAGTCGTAAATAGAAGGAATTACAAAGGATTCAAAGAATTCCAAGGAATTCAAAGAATTCCAAAGCATTCCAAGAATTTCAAAGAATTCCAAGAATTCCAAAGAATTAAAAGAATTCCAAAGACTTCAAAGAATTTCGTGAATTCTAAATGATTAAAAAAATCAAAGAATTCTAATATTTGCAAGCGATTCAAATAATTACAAAGCATTCAAAAGATTCCAAAGAATTCTAAGAATTCCAAGAATTTAAAACAATTTGAAAGAATTCAAATAATTCACAGGAATGCGAAAAACGTCGAAGAATTTAAAATTATTATGTTGCATCAAAATTTCAAATGATCCCAAAGAATTCAAATAATTCCCGGAGGATTCTAAGTGTTTGATATATGCCGATGGCTGTGAAGGGCGACAGACGAAAGAAGCCTTTAATATTTCGTCCCTGTAAACTTTCACTTTTATAGTTTCTTAATCCCTCTCTCCTCTGCTAGGAAAATGCTATGCGCCCAGGTACGGGCATAGCTGTGGGTCAGTGATGACTCACCCGAAGCTTTCCCAGCCACTTTCCTTTTTACTTTGTAATTTTGTTTCCTTAGAATCCGTTATATTTTTTGTTTTGTTAATGTTCTGTCCTAATAATTATTCTTTTGTCCTTCTAACGTTCAATGTAAACATATTATAATTGATAACCGTGAATTTTTCATAGGTTGTTAGAGGCTCATATTATTTTGTTAATAATAATACAAGGAAGTAATATATAATAATATTATTACACTGAGCGAAGAATTCCCGTGTAGTTCGGGTTTACACCCCAATAGTTCGAGTGGTTTCTCTTTTTTTTTTGTTTCACACGAAGGTTTGGTGCACTTGCACTACTGAGACGTGCGATCACCCGAACCATTCGGGTGCTCAACCGAAACAGCAGCAACCGAAGTGGTGGGGGGCCCGCCCCAATATTTAGGGAGCTTGCACGAATGATTCAGGAGATTCGAGTCGTCAACCGCGTTGGATGTTGCGCGTTCGACGTTTGCGCATGTTCGCTAATGGCCGCAGCTGATGAACATCAGGTTCTTCCCGAATGTCACTCTTTCTAGGTTATGTCGAATTTATTGTTCATCACTCATATTTATACTAACGGAGCATTCGAAGATTAGGTAAATCACATAATCGAAAACTCGATAATGTACATGTAGTGCTTTAGGACAGGGTTGAACTGTAATCATCAACGTGTAAGATTTTTAATTGATTCCAGTTGTCTAACGACCTTAATCATTCGTGCCACTACCCGAATCATTCGTGCAAGCTCCCCAAATATTGGGGCGGGCCCCCCACCACTTCGGTTGCTACTGTTTCGGTTGAGCACCCGAATGGCTCGGGTGATCGCACGTATCAGTAGTGCAAGCGCACCAAACCTTCGTGTGAAACAAAAAAAAAGATAAACCACCCGAACTATTGGGGTGTAAACCCGAACTACACGGGAATTCTTCGCTCAGTGTATTATATATTACAGGAATGTAATATTATTGTTATACATAATAATATGATATAATATAATATTATTGCTAAGCGTTGTATTATAATATTATTATCAGATCGGGACTCATGTCTTACTCTCCACTTTTATACACAATTTATTTTTTATCGTATGAATTTAACAGCACACCTTTTATCGTATTGTATTTTCTATTTTGTATTATTTCGTATTTTTATTTTTCGTTATATATATTCTTTTACATCTCACGATGATAGTTCAATTCTCTAATTTTAATTATCGATAAGACACTTTGTAATGCTGAGAGTTGGAGAGGCGAGTAGTGAGCGTGACGGAACGAAGTTAAATGATCCCATTGGACCGCGCACCCAAAACCGACGGAGTGGGGTAGAAATCTCGGACTGAGGTTCCCACTCTCGCCTCCGCTTCCACGGGGTGGGAGAAGCCGCGCGCTCTTCACATAAAAGAGCGCGCTTCCACCACCGTGGTCAATCAGATGGATCAGGAGATTGATGATGATTCCATGATCATTGATTCGGATTCGGATTGATTCTCATGAGAGATTTTATTAACTTGTTGGGGCTTTACAATATATCGGGCATAAACGGGCGTCCTCGTAGTGACGGTGCTATATTAACTACAAGTGAAATTTCTAGTGATTGAACTTTTTAAATTAAATTAAGTGCAGTGATTGAACTTTTTTTAATAAACTAAGTGATGGGGCAGAAGGTGTGTGGCTCGCTGCCCTGTGATTATTTACTGTGATGCAATGAAGGGTAAAAATAGTCTTAAAGTGAGGTCTTGGGACGAGAACAGTAACGATAAGTTTAAA
>CAKNYM010034170.1:0-14937 GCA_932195095.1 Andricus curvator
ATTAATTATTAGCTGATTAGTGTTTTTACAATATTAACCCTCCGTTTGGCACATGTTCCGAGAACATTTGGTTTGGCACATGTGGTCTGGCCAGACCCCTGTATATTTCCATGCAAATGTATGGAAATACAGCGTTTTTGGAGGTGTATTGAAATGCATTTATATAGCAGGTAGGTCTATATTTTTGGTTTTTTCTTATTCCTAGCAGCTTTCGCATATATTTAATTACCTACTATGGTAAAACTAAAAAAATTTAATGTAGAAAAACAAATTTCACAGGTGAAGAAAATCTCTTTTTTTTCACCTTCATTTTTACGCTTTATTATGATCTGTACTAACCCTTCGATGACACACTGGGGTCAAAAAGACTCCAGGCATTTTCAATCCTAATTTAAGTCCCTTCAACATTTGAAAATGGTACTTATACGGTCCTGCACCTTAGCCAGATACCCCCTCCAACTCGTAAAAAATGTCATTTTTCTCTATTTTTTAACTTCTACAATCTTTTTTTTTTCATATTTAGAAGAAATTTTGAACTAAACAACCCACAGCATTCTTTGAAGTAACTATCCAAGAGTGTGTAAAAAATTCAGCTACTGAAAATAATGAATTGGCTCTTTGCGGGAAGCCTTTTTTGCTTGGGGTCAAAAAGTCCCCAGTATGCCAGCTATGTTACGCATCGGGAAGTGTGCCATCGAAGGGTTATTCTTATAAATGGAATTTATGTGAATGAGGGAGAAGTAAGGGAAGGGAGAAGCAGTAGGAGAAGTATGTGAGTGGATTTTGGGGAAGTAGAGGATGGAGAAATAAGGGAAGTGATGTGATTTGAAGTGTGGGATGTGAGGGTTTGGGAATTAGGAGAAGTAAGTGTAAGTAAGAGATGTGAGGGGCGGGGAAGTAGAGAAAGGAGAAGTAAGGAATGCGAGGGAGTAGAAAGTGGGAGAAGTGAGGGATGTGAACAATGTGTGGGGTTGGGATGTAGAGGAGGGAGAAGGAAGAGAAGTGAATGAAACTAGAGGAATTGAGAAGAGGGAAAGAAGATGAGGGAGAAGTAAAGAAAGGGAGGGCAGGAGAAGTATGGGAGTGGAATTAGGGAAAGTAGAAGATAGGGAAGTGAGGGAAGTGATGGCAGTTTGAATGGAAAAATACCAAGAGAAACTAAAAAAACGAATTAAAATGTTCAAAATGCATTATACATATTTCATACATTTCCGCATAAAATATATAAGGGTCTGGCAAGGCCACATGTGCCAAACCGAAGTATATTTAAATAAATATCCTTGTAATTATCCGTGTATGGCATGTATCCTTTCAATTCTTTTTTTAAATTATAGCTGAGGAAATTTTAGGAAAAGTCAGGGAGTTTTAAGTCACTAACTCAATCAGAAGTATACTAAATAAACATTTTGAATCGCGAAAGGTCTGGCTGGACCCATGTGCCAAACGGATTGTTAAATTACATAAAGATTGAATTATAATTTTTTTATACTAAGGAGCATGAATTATTTATCTCAAGTTAATGTAGTTGAATATTGGTTATAATTCGTGCAATGAAACTTTATTCATATTTAACATATCTCTGTTGCAACTATATAATTTTCTTAAATGTTTCTGCTATTTTGGAATGAGTATCTCAATTGCTTTCTCACAATTATATGTAAATATGTTTTAGTTTCTTCTGAAATTAATTGAAAATGTTAATTATAATCTTCATAAAAATATAAAGTAAAATTGATTTGGATGTTTCAATGAAAATATTTGTTCATTAATTTTTACGTTGTATACTAATTGATTTTTTCACAATATTGAACCACATAATTATTGAATTATAATTTATCTTTTGTGTGGTAACAGGAATTGATTACTGACATTAATATTATATCATTTAATATTGGCTTTGATCTGTACAATCGAAGTTTATTTACGTTTAATACCTTTATTACAATTGAGTAATCTAGCATGACGTCATGGTTATGATATGATAGGATAGGTGGAAATGTCAGGTAGGTTAGCATAGTTGGTACATATTTACAATAAAATAAGATATGCCAAAATTTCCGGTTGGAGTATCGGATAGATTTGATCAGAATCGGGCACTATAACTCAAAATTTTGGATAGTTGATTTTATTTCTTGAAACTGAAAGGTCTTCAACCGATAAAAGAATAAAACATAATTGCGCAAATGCATTTTACACTTGAAAAATATTACTATTTATACATTCATAACTTACTTTTACGTTTAGAATATTTTTTCAAAAAAGTCTTATGCATTCCCATGAAAGGATGTACTAACTATGCTATCCTTCATGACATTTGCACCTATCATGATTATGACGTTTAGCTCACATACTCAATCATATAATTATTTTAAATGTTTGTGACCAATTCTCGATTAACATATTACATTTTTTGCACGCTTCAGAGAAGGAAATGAAAGAAATGGAAGGTTGTAGGAATTAAAGTTGGAAATATCATCTTTAAAATGAGATTAGGAATATGATAAAATATCTACTGGTTCTCGAATTGTCATTTAAATTCGACATTCGACTGCCGCTCGACGAACTGATTTTAATCTTGGACATGCTTCCACATTTTTTATTATAAGTCGAGAAAAAGTAAATATTTCATTATGTTCTTGGTCTCATTTTAAAGAGCAGATTCCAAGCTTTAATTTTTTGGAGTTTGAATTTTTTCAATTCACTTCTCTGAGGCATGGAGAAGTGGGACTTAATATATCGCTGAGATAACCACGAAAAAAGAGAGGCATGTAACTTAATTCAATTTTCGAAATTATATGTGGATATGCTTTAATTATTTAACGGTGTTTTGTCGTACAGAGCTGTTTTTCTGAATTATTTAAACGTTATAATATGAGAATAATTTAATGATTTAGCGACGTTTCTTGATTCACAGATTCACAAAAATGTCCGTGAAATGAGGATTCCAATTCAATTTTCAAAATGACATGTACATATGTTTTAATTATTTAGCAATGTATTCTGACACGCTCTTCTTTTTCTATAAAAATTTATTTGAAAATTGCAGTGCAAATACATGTTCAATGATTTTTATATTGAGAACTGAGAACCAGATCTGAATAGGATTTTTTTTAAATTATAGGTATATTAATTTGTTAATGATTTAGCGACGTATATTGATGCTTACATTTAAAAAAATGGCCGTGAAAGTACCCGCAAATTTCATTGTACAAAAATTATGTTTTTTTCAAAATATTAAATTACATAACGTGCACTTGAAATCTTCAAATTATATCTCGACATTTACTATTATAATTAGTAATAGCCCGTGCAGAAATTTCGAAAGGGCTCTAGTGGGGCCCTGGCTAGTTTTCCCTATCTCTAATCGGGCTCTCGTGAGGAAAACTAGTCGGGCCCCCATCTAGAACGTAACGCTGTGGCCATGGGGGCCCTACTAGATTTTCTAGTAGGGTTCTAGTGGGGGTCGCCCGCCTACAACCCTATTAAAGAGAAGGGCCCCTGCGAGGCCCCTACAGGGCCCCTGTGTACGATTTAAGTTATTGGGATGAATAATATTCTGCACTAACATAAAAGTAAAAGGATTTTACAATTTATTTAATATTAATAATAATGTAATATGATACTATAATATTATTAATTCTTATTATTATCGACAGCAGTTCGTAGTTTCCACCCTCTTTCCCAGTCCTTGGCGTTGGGAAGAATATTTTTCAATTCCATGAGGAGGTCTTTCTCATTGATATTGTGGATTGTTAAATCTTTACGTGTATTGGAAATATCAGCTGAAATAATAATAGTACACTAAAAAATGCCAATTGCTTAATTTACTATAATTGATTTATTTTGATTTTTGTACGTACCGCGATTTTTGTACATTTACTTATTTGACATTTTTTGTATTATAATATAGGAGAATATTATCTTTATGTTGTGTTATTATTAGATTATATTTACTGTTAAAATATTCTTACAAATAAAATATGTTAAATTAATAATACATTATTTACCTTCTACGTGGTCGTCGGAACGAGCAGCTCCAAACATCATAACCTCACTCTCATCGCATTCTTGTTCGAGTTTTTTCATTAAGCAGAACTTTTTGCTCTGAAATCGTATCTGCTCTTGCAGGCGCCTTTCCTCTTCCATCGTGGAGGAGAATAATTATCAAACACAATACAAAATTACATCAAGAAATGAAAACACAAAACTTGAAAGCTCTGGCGTAGCACTGAACAGCTGTACTAGACATAACCTCTTTAACTTTAACTGACACATACGTGCCTGGTTCCGAAGAAAATGTTCAATAGTGTCCGAAATCAAGTTTTCGAAAAAAAGCGTTTACATGCACACAAAAAACACTATTTCTGCATACTAAAACCGTCAAAAGCCTCCAAATTAATATTTTAGCCAATAAGAATAAGATTTTAGGAATGTTCTGGTCGGGGCCCCACTAGATACAGATAGATTTGCCATACCAATACGAAGCATGGTATTCTTCACTAGACCCTGTTAGGGCCCCCATCAGTTTTTTCTAGACTAGATATTCTGATAGGGGCCCCTTCAGAACCCAACTTCAAATAGGGAAAGATGGGGAAATTTCTGCACGGGAGTAAATTCTACGTTACATGGATTCACTGAATACATTCTTTTAGAGTATAATTTCAGCAAGAATTTGATTTTTCAAGAAATTTGAGGGAACAAATAGTGATTCGACAATTGAGTAAAGGAGAAAAATGGAGACAAAAAGTTGGCGCGCCCTTGCGCGCGCACGTAATAGTCTAGTGCTCAATAAAAAGGTGAATTTTTAACCATGAAGTTTACTTTTCTGACAAAAAACACGAATTTTCAACAAAGTACGTGAATTTTCAAACAAATAGTTGACTTTTCAACTACTGAAGATCAAATTTACAATTAAAAATATTAATTTTCCACCAAAAATAGGATAGTTCAGGTTTCATTTAAAAAAATTAATATTCAACCCAAAAAAATGAAACTTTCCACAAAGTTGTTGAAATTTTGAACCAAAACAGATGAATTTGACACCAAATTGGTTGAATATTCAACCAAAAAGATAAATTTGCAATCAAGAAGATTAATTTTTAAACAAAAGAAACGATCTTTCAAACAAATAATTGAATTTTCAACCAAAAAAGGTCGCGTTTTAATTAAAAATGTCAATTTTCAACAAAAAATGGGGCAGCTAAATTTTCAGTTAAAGAATTTAATTTCCAACAAAAAAAAAGGAATTTTCAACCAAATAGTTTAATTCTCAGTCAAAAAGATGAATTTGCAACCAAGAAGATTAATTTCCTACCAAAAAGACGAATTTTCAACGAGATACGTGAATTTTAAAACAAATTGTTGAATTTTCAACTAAAAAAGATCAATTTTTAATTAAAAATATCAATTTGCTATAAAAACGGTATAATTGAATTTCCTCTTGAGGAAATTAATTTTGAAAATAAAAATAAATGAATTGGCAACAAAATAGTTGAATTCTCAAAGAAAAAGATGAACTTTCAACAAAGAAGATTATTTTTCTACGAAGAATAACGAATTTTCAACGAAATCCATAAAATTTCCAACAAATAGTTGAATTTTCAACTAAAAAAAATCAAGTTTCAATTAAAAATATTAATTTTCTAACAAAAATGGCATAGTTGAATTTTTCGTGAAAACCATTAAATTTGCAATTCAAGTCGCAGAATCTCTTAGCAACGGAATTATGTTGTTTTTAGAGTAAATTATAAGCGAGAAGAATTTTTCGCTTATGAGAATAAAAATTATTTGAATTTTGACATCTATGTTCAAAAGATTAATTCTTAACCAATAAGAATGATGTTCTACCAAAAAGATTAATTTTCAACCAATTACTTGAATATTAAACTAAAAAAGAACAATTTTTTTTACTTTTTTTTATCCTAAACAATTTAGTCGAATCTTTTTTGTTTCTTGACTGAAAAATGTTTCTTGGTTGAAAATTCATCTCTGTGGGTAGAAAATTGATTTTTTGGTTGCACATCAACAATATAAAAATTTATCCCAAATAAACGAATTTTCAATCAAAAAGATTAAGTTTCTACCAAAAAAGACAATTTTCCAAAAAAATAATTTAACGTTCAACTAAATTAATTTTCAATGAAAGAAAAATATTATAAACTAGCTTTTTTTGAATAATAGACAAACCAAAGTCTTCATTTTGATCAATTTAAAAATAGAAATGTACAAAAAATGCAAAACTACAAAATAATGCAAACAAAATTTTTAACACAAAGACAAATCAGACAAATCAAATGTTGTATTAGAAATTATAATTTTCCGAGCTGGAAAGGGGAAGGGAAAAGTTCTGTCGCACCCTATCCCCTTCCCAGCTTTATGATTTCTTTACAAAAATTGTCAGAATTACTCTATTTGAAAATTTATTATCAAAAAGTCTTTTCTATTCATGCATCAATTTCGAATTATGTTAGTGAGAAAGGTTTTACTATAAAAAATCGTGTTTTCAAATATTACACAGGCCGACAAAATTTAAAGCCAAAGACCGGACTATGAGACCCCGAAGAATTTTGGTATCCTAAAACCGAATCCGTTATCCAAATTTTTCCTATACGTCAGGTTTTTGAGATATCCTAACCTGAAAGTGCAAAAATTTCTATTTTTAACCATATTTGAGGCAATATAACACGATCAACGATTTTTTTCCCCTAAAAACTGCTAACGCCATCGTTTAGTACTCCTTTTTATGTTCCATTTTCATTTTTGATCATCCCGAACAGATTTTTTTTCGCCGAGATATCACACACTAACCATTCAGTTTCTCTTCACCTTGCATTATTCCACTATGCATTGTGGAACAGAAATGGTTAATGTGTGATATCTCGGAGAAAAAAAATTGGTTCGGGATGATCAATAATGGAAATGGAAGATAAAATGAGTACTAAACGATGACGTTAGCAGTTTTTAGGAAACAAAATTGTTGATCGTGTTATATTGCCTCAAATATGGCTAAAAATAGCCATTTTTGCACTTTCAGGTTAGGATATCTCAAAAACCTGACGTATAGGAAAAAGTTGGATAACGGATTCGGATTCAGCGCATCAAAATCCTTCGGAAATGTTTGGTCTGCTTTCTGGCTTTTGACTTTTGTCAGATTTTGTGGGCCTGTGTTATCCATTACCATAGCTTCCTTACTCCTCAATAAAATGTATAAATGCTATGGGTCAATCAATTCGTCTTGAATCAACACAACTTTTCTATTCTCGCATCAACTTTAAAATATGAGAATGAGAACTTTTTACAATAAAAAACGATTTTAAAAATATATGAATTACCATAACTTCCTTACTATTTAATAAAATGTATTAATATTGTAGGTCAATCGCTTCCTCTCGAACCAAGGAATCTTTTATATTCTTGCATCAACTTTGAATTATGTTGAAGAAAAAAGTTTTACTATAAAAAAACCGTATTTTCAAATATTATGCATTACCATAGCATCCTTACTCTTCAATCAAATGTATTAATATTATAGGTCAATCGATTTGACTCGAATCCACACATCTTTTCTGTTCTTGCATCAACTTTGAATTATGATATTGAAAAAAGTTTTACTATAAAAACCCGATTTTCGAAATATAAAAATTACAATAACCTCGATACTTTCCAATAAAATGTATTAATAGTATAGGTCAATCGATTCGTTTCGAATCAAGGAATCTCTTATATTTTTGCATCAACTTTGAATTATGTTGAAGAAAAAAGTTTTACTATAAAAAACCAAATTTTAAATATTATGCATTACCATAGCATCCTTACTCTTCAATAAAATGTATTAATATTATAGGTCAATCGATTCGACTCGAATCATCACATCTTTTCTGTTCTTGCATCAACTTTGAATTATGATAATGAAAAAAGTTTTACTATAAAAAACCGATTTTCAAAATATATAAATTACCATAACTTCCCTACTCTTCAATAAAATGTGTTAATATTGTAGGTCAATCGAATCGTTTCGAACCAAGGAATCTTTTATATTTTTTCATCAACTTTGAATTATGTTGAAGAAAAAAGTTTTACTATAAATAACCGTATTTTCAAATATTATGCATTACCATAGCTTCCTCACTCTTTAATATACCATTAAGCCATTTCCCTTTCGGGGTAGGCGTGACACTACCCGATTCGGGTAGTGTTTCTAGGTTGATAACTTGTAGTAAATAACTACAAGTGTGGGCTCACCACACCCACGATGTGCCAACAGCACTCAGTTTTCTCGAATGGTCACCCATCCAAGTGCTAACCGCGCCCAACGCTGCTTAACTTCAGTGATCTGACGAGAACTGGTTTTTTCAGCGTGGTATGGCTGTTGGCAATAAAAAAATATAATAAAATTCATTAATATTATAGGTCAATCGATTCGACTCGAATCAACACATCTTTTCTGTTCTTGCATCAACTTTGAATTATGCTAACGAAAAAAGTTTTACTATAAAAAACCGATTTTCAAAATATATAAATTACCATAACTGCCCTACTCTTTAATCAAATGTGTTAATATTGTAGGTCAATCGAATCGTTTCGAGCCAAGGAATCTTTTATATTTTTTCACCAACTTTGAATTATGTTGCAGAAAAAAGTTTTACTATAAATAACCGTATTTTCAAATATTATGCATTACCATAGCTTCCTCACTCTTCAATAAAATTTATTAATATTATAGGTCAATCGATTCGACTCGAATCAACACATCTTTTCTGTTCTTGCATCAACTTTGAATTATGCTGACGAAAAAAGTTTTAATATAAAAAACCGATTTTCAAAATATATAAATTACCATAACCGCCCTACTCTTTAATCAAATGTTTTAATATTGTAGGTCAATCGAATCGTTTCGAACCAAGGAATCTTTTATATTCTATAAAAAACCGATTTTTAAAATATTATTGAGTGCTAAAAAAAATGCAATAAATATTTTCAGAAATCCTTTTGTCAGTTTCATGATATTAGTGAGGAAAATAAGTCCTCCAAATTTCATCAATTTATCTGTAACCGTTTTATAGTTATCGTGTTCACAAGAAAGCGTGACATCCGCACACAGATCCACACACACACAGCCGGACAATTGCTTAGAACATTGTATTAGACATTTTTAAATTGAGTAAGGTTTAATTAAATGAATTTGAAAATTCTCGAAAATGTTACCATTACAAAGCTTCCTCTATGAGGAAGCAAAAGCATGTCAAAGAAGATAGAATCCATTTAAAATCAGACAGGTTCTACACCTTAATTTGCAGAGCATCTCAGCGATGAAATATGTTGTTTTTTATAGAAAATTAGGCAAGACGTATTGTTTCGATATAAGAAAAAAAATTGCATTTGGACGTCTATGTTATAAATAATAAAAAGATTAATTTTTACCACTAGAATTAATTTTCTCAAAGAAGATAAATTATCAACCAAAAATGACATAATTAAAGTTTCCGTTGAATATATTAATTTGAAAAAAAATTAATTTTCAATTAAAATTATGAATTTCCATCGTAAAATTGTATAGTTAGGTTTTTAGTTAAAGAAATTAATTTTCAACAAAGAAGTTTAATTTTCTAATGAAAACAAAAAGAATTTTTAAATGAAAAAATGTTGTTTTTTTCAAATAAAACTGGTTGGTTGAAAATTTGTCTTTTTAATTAAAGAGTCGCATTTGCAACAAAATAGTTTAACTTTTAACAAAATGGTTGAATTTTGAACATACAAATATGAACTTTCAATCGAATATTGATCAAATTTTCAAAAAAAAAGATTAATTTTCAATCGAAAACATGTAGTAGTGGACATTTTAAAACAAAAACAAAAAAATAATTTTGAACAAAATACTTAAATTTTCAAACAGAGTTCAATTTTCAAAAAAAAGAATTAAATTTTCGGCCAATTAGTTGAATTTTTAACCTACAAATAATTTTCAATCATAAAGAATAAATTGTCTATAAAAAAAGTCGAATTTTTAACCAAAAGTGGAAAAGATAAATTTTCACTTAAAAGAATTAATTTCAAAAAAATAAATTTAAAAAAATGGTAAAATTTTTAACAAAAGAGATGAATTTTCAACTAAAATGATCAATTTTTCAACCAGAAAGACAATTTTTCAACAAATAAAGAATTGTCAAGAAAGAAAAAAAGTTCATCATAATTGTTGAACTTTCAAGCCAAAAGACGATTTTTCTGTAAAACAGTTAAACCACCTTTCCCTTCCACCCACCCACAGACAACAATAAACCACATTTTTCCTAATTCCTTCACCCTAGATAATACCTTTTTCAAGTATTTTTTTAACGTCTTATTAAAGAACATTTAATTGATGTTTTAAAACTTGTGAAGAAAAAATAATATTCACGTAAATAAATAATTTAATTAATTTCAATTTAATTTTGAATGCACTGAATATGAGTTTATCTTGATATATTAAACGTTTAATACAAAAAAATCTGCCCGCTTTGCGGGCACATTCTCATCGCGCGATTCACGCGCGGCTCGCTTCGCTCGCTTAGTTTGAGCGCGCCTAGGGCGCGCGACTGTTGGATCTCGCGCTTCGCGCTCGATTATGTATTCACCTCGCGCTACGCGCTCGGGCGTATTTACATCGCGCATTACGCTCGGCTCCTCTAGATTTTTGAACTTCGTGTTCGACTTCGATGAAAAGAAAAAGTTTGTTTGCAAATATTATAAAATTATCAAAACCTCTACATATTAAGTGATTGTTAAATTTGTTTTTGTTTTAGACTGAAAAGGAACTTTATTTACTCAAGGTTCTATCGACCTTAAGGAACACATTCTCATCCAGAAACTCGCGCTTCGCGCTCGATATTTGATTTGAAAATCATTTGAACCGCATGATAGAAACAAAAAAGTTTGAGCGCACTTACGGCGTGCAATTTGGTAAATACACTGAGCGCGCACTTTGTGCTTCGTGTTATATGTTCTTCATATACAAATTACTAAATTTGTATTTGATTTCAAATGAAAAGTAATGATATAATTTAGGCGACAAATTTTATTAGTTAACATTTTATTTTAGCAGACAGACATACAGACAGACAGACTACAGACAGACACCTTGGTAAAAATCGTTTTTTCTGGCTCAGGGGGTCTCAAAACGTGGAGATTTGATGAAAACCGACTATGTCAAATTTTACATAAAACCAATACCTTCTCATTAGAATGAGAATGTAAAAAAATGGTTATTTCTTAATAAATTTTAATGTGAAAAGTCTAATATTATATTCCTGGTACAGAATTCTTTTCTTTTGGTTACAACTTCTATTATTTGTATGATAATTTGATTATTTCATTGTCATCATAATGAGAAGGTATTGGTTTTATGTGAAAAATGACTTTGGCGGATTCCGTCAAATGTCGACGTTTTGAGGCCCCCTGAGTAAAAAAAAATAGTTTTTACGTCGGTGTCTGTCTGTCGTTGTTGTGGTCGTTGTCATCGTTGTAGTCTGTGAACACGATAACATTGGAAGAAATTATCCGATTGGATTGCCCCTTGGCACAATTCGTAAGAGTGTGAAAAGAAAGGACGAGTTTGTCAGCCAGCTATTTATGACGAAATTTCAAAAAGTTAGAGCATTTTTTAAATTTTTGTGACCGTTTTTTTTTTTAAATTTGACATTTTTATTTAGGGCTTTTCGTAGCACATGGAAATTCGAACAATTTATTCTCGTGACTCCTTTCGATAAAAGGAAAATTGTCATAGTTATAGCATTTTCAAAATTAAAAAAAAAAACGAAAATTAACATTTTGAGACAAACAACGCATGATACGAAAAAAAATCAGGACAAGAACAATGTTTCTTTTTTCACGACCTATAAGATTATCATAACGACTTTTTGAATTTTCTTTAAAAATCGAAAATTCACATTTTTATTGCACAAAAAATAATGAAAAATCCAAAAAATCAATTTTACGGTCAAACTATGCAAGATACGACAAATGATGATTCAACAAAATTTGTGCGTAAAAAAAAAGATCTACAAATTTGTTGTTGGTCACTTTTTGATAGGATGTGTAGTTTTTGTTTTATTCGTAAAAAGGAACATTGACAGTGAAAAAATCAGCCCGATAAGTGGGCACATTCTCATCAAAACTTTGCTTATTTACAGAAACGAGCGTGGAGCGCGAGGTTTACATGATTTTTAAACAAAATATCGTTCGCGAAGCGCGAGTGTCTTGATGAGAATATGTTCTTTAAGGTCGATAGAACCTTAAGTAAATTAGTTCTTATTTTTATGTAAAACGTACATAATTAAACCAAAAGCAGGTCATAACGATGAAGCTTACTAAGAGGGCATTAGCCCGCGAAGCGCGTAATAGCGAGCACGCGAAGTGCGAAAACCCAGAGGAACCGAGCTTAAAGCCTCAGGCAAATGTGTCCGAGCGCGTAGCGCGAGGTGAATACACTATCGAGCTTTTAATTCAATTTTTTGGTTGAAAGTTGATTTCTTTTATTTTAATAGTTTATTATTATATTTTTGATTCATAATTCATCTACTTTGATTGAATTATTAATTTTTTGTTGGTGAAACAATCATCTGTTTCGTTAAATATTCATATTTTTAAAAGAAAAATTGTTCATTTTCGTTTGAAATGTCATATTTTATTATTATTATTATTATACCATTAAGCCTTTTTGTGTAGGTTTTCATTAGTGGTGAAAACACCTACCCCTTTCGGGGTAGGCGTGACTTGCTCGATTGGAAAATAGTAGTTTGTAGATGGGTATATAGGTATAAGGTAGATAAGTATGTAGTTGTAAGGTATGGATATTTAAGATTGATCTAGAATTCTCGTGTTATTTATTTAAATGACACGTTCGTTCCACAACACTGCTCCGACCCAGGTTGCTGATCAATCTCTCTAGCGATCACCCCAAGTGAAGAGCCTCACACAATTGTTATGTGTGGTTCCCCACTGGGGCCCATTAGTATCCAAAGTCTTTGTTCCAGGCGTCATTCACTCTATCGTCACTCTGTTTACAAACCATTTGTCGCCACACTTTTCTGTCGTGGCATACAACTCTAGCTTCATTTCCGTCCATTCATTTTTTCATGCAAGCTCTTGTGTTTCTATGGCTTTTTATGTCTCTTCGGATTAATGTCTCATTCACAGATTCTAACCATTCTTTCGGCGGTCTACCTCTGGGCATTCTGCCATTTACTTTACATTTATACACTTGTTTGGTCAGTCGTTCATCTTTCATTCTTTCAAGATGTCCGAACCATCTCAACTGATTTCTTCGCCATATATCAACTATTGTCTCTTTTGCACCACATTCTTTGAGGATTATCTCGTTTCGGACTTTGTCCAACAGTGTTTTCCCGCATATTATGCGCAGAGGTTTCATGCCGATCGCGTTAATTTTACTCCTGTCCTTCTCTTGACAAGTCCATGTCTCGCTACCGTATAGTACAGTCGGTACGAATATAGAATTATGTATGGCCATTTTAGCTTTTTTTGATACTTTTTTGTTTCTAAGAATGGACCCTGCTCTACCGATAACCTTCTTACCTTTATTTATGCGCCTATCTAACTCCCCATCTATTTTTCCGTCGCTAGTGAATAGGCTACCCAGATATACGTACTTGTCAGCTTGTTCTAATCTGTCATCATTTAGGACAATGTTGCACATTGTTTTCTCACTTTTTCCCTCAAATACCATGAGCTTTGTTTTATTTACGTTAATTTTGAGGCCCATGTTCTTCACAAGGAGAATATTTGTGTGTTAAATTTTACATAACTTAGTTCGGTAAACGGAGGACATTACGGCATTATATTAAAATTTCACGTTCACTCATGTAAAATGAAATAGGGTAATATTTGATGTGAAAATATGAATTATTAATATAAATTCATCATAATTTAATTCGCGATTCAGTAAGAAATAATACAACTAGATAATAAAGATTACCTGACAGTTGGGTAAAATGAGATGTCGATTACCTACCAGTTAGATAAAATAAGTCGAACTGTTAAGTACAGTTTCAATCAAGGAAAAGAAAGTCTACCTTTCTAAAGATGTGAATTCTACATCCCAGTCATGTAAAAATTCGTGCACATACAATTCATAACTATATTGTTGTTACATATAAACAATTTAACTTCAACAATTACATTAAATTACAAATACATTACATACGATATAGTCGCACGCTTTTAACGATATTACCGCTATTAAAAATCGAAAACGCTGTGACGGGTTTCGAACCACCTGAGCCACGTTTAACGCGTTCTGTCGCTAACAACTAAACCTCATGGCTAACCTAACACTTAGAATATCGAGAAAAAAGTTTCGGATATAAAGTTAAAGTACGACTACGTGAGGGCCGTACAAAAAAATATCTGGTGCCCGTTTCATCGAAATTTGTTATTGTAACATTTCATTAATAAGCGGGCTTATAAATTTGTTGGAAGGAAATAAAAAAAATTGGATAATTTTTTATTTGAAATTTTCTAACCTTAAAACTTTAAATTATTTAATTTTTAACATTTTAAATTTTTGCATGGTCTACTTTTTAAAAATACTAGAACATTGTGCGTGCTATGCGCGCACTAATTACCCTTTCGGCGATACAACGCTGGAAACACCAGTTCTTGTAAGATCACTGAAGTTAAGTATTGTTGGGCGCGGTTAGTACTTGGATGGGTGACCGTTCAGGAATATTCCGTTGCTGTTGGCCCGTCGTGGGTATGGTGGGCCCACATTGGTAGTAAATATCCACCTAGAACCACTACCCGAATCGGGTAGTGAGGCAATGAACTTTCGAGTTCGAACTGCTAATCAATGTATGTATGTATGGAAAAAGAACTTGGTTCATTTTCCAACATTTTGTTATAGATTTTACAGAAAATCTTATATTATTTGAGAACGTTGTACAT
>CAKNYM010034171.1:0-18876 GCA_932195095.1 Andricus curvator
GAGTTGTGTTTTATAAAACGTCGATTTTCGATCGAAAAATTTTGTAATTTTTTGTTTTTTATCTTGAGTAATAATTGTCGAATGAAAAACTTTGATAAGAAAAATTTGTTGGTCGCGTCAATGTGAATACGAAGGTATATTTTGTTTTGCGTTTCGGCCACTTTTTTTTTCATCGATCGATTTTGCCGAGTGGTCAATACTTCTACGCGGTTTCGAGCGCTTAACGAGTTGTTGCATCCGCCACCTCAATTAGTCGAATGTTTTAGAAAAGAGTTGACTTTAAACCCCGAAAAGATAAATTTTCAACAAAAAAGTTAATTTTCAGTCAAGAAAGATGAATTTTCAAAGAAATAGTTGAACTTTCAATCTAAAGAGAGGAATTTTCAACAGAACAGTTACATTTTTAACCAAAAAGGTGAATTTTCAAGTCCAAAATACGCATTTTTTAGAAGATAGTTGAATTATTATCCACAGAAAAGTTAATATACAACAAAGAAAGATGAATTTTAACTAAAAACGATGATTTTTTGCCATAGAAGATGAATTTATAATCCAAACGGGCGAATTTTCAACAAAACAGTTGAATTCTCCACCAAACAAGATGACTTCATAACAAAATAGTTGAATTTTCAACAGAATAATTAAATTTCCAACAAAATAATCTTTCGACAAAATAGAAGAATTTTGAAACAAACACTCGATTTTTTAACTAGATAGTTGAATTTACAACCTTCAAAGATGAATTCTCAAACAAAAAAAATGTAATAATTGATATATCCACCAAAAAGATTAAATTTCTACCAGAAGAGATAAAATTTAAAACTAAGAAGACGAATTTTCCACAAAATACATGCATTTTCTATGAAAGAGATGAATTTTTAACTAAAATGACGAATTTTCTAATCAAAACGAGGCATTTTCAGCAAATAAAGAAAAAAAGTTCATCCAAATTGTCGAACTTTCAAGCCAAAAAACGAATTTTCTGTAAAACAGTTGAATTTTCAACCAAACAGTTAAATTTTTAACCAAAAGAGGAAATTTCAACCAAAAAAAAATTAATTTTTAACAAAGTAGTTGAATTTTCAATTAAAAAGGATCAACTTTCAGCAAAATAGATAACTTTTGAACAAAACAAAAAAATTTGTAACCAAAAAAGATGCTTTATCGGTCAAAAATATAATAGTAGACTTTTTGCATTTAAGCGAAAAAAGCAAGAAAAAGGGAAAATTTCTCAAAAATAGAAGGAAAAAGAGGAAATCTTTAAAAAAAGGGCAAGAATGGGAAGTTCTACATACTTTTGAATTTAAGTTTGCATGCTGTAGGTTTTTGAAGATTACTAACCTTGGAATCCTCCTTTGCACTGCCATGATAATATCCTTTAGATTTTGGTCTCTTATCAAAATTTTTTCCTTTCTGTGCAAAGGTCTTCCTTGGCTGATCATATTTGGACAAGTTGCTCGCAACAATAGGTTCGCGTTTGCGGGAAGATCTTGGAAACGGTCTGCTACCAACGACATCTACAGAAAAAGTTTAATAATAAATTTTAACTGATTCAATCTGAAAACTTTATTGCAAGAAGTTGATCGATTTTTTCCCATTAACTATTAGTTTCAATTTCAGGGTGTCTACTCAAATACTGGAAAACATTCTCAATAGTACGGAGATATTCAAATATTTCGCTTTTTTTTAAACAAACGACTCGGAATATGTATACAGTTTCGCAAGTTTTTTATAAATAATGTTTCTTTTTCAGTTTCTAGGGATTCAATCAATATGTTTAATTTAGAAAGATTTGACAAATTATATCACAAGATATTCTTAAATATATTAGCACTATCTATTAATTAAATAATTCAATGATACTAAAAACATATTTAATCATTTCTTGACTTGGCTCGAAAATCCATGAATTTGAATGATAATTCAAACGAATTCTTATTTTATCTTCATATACTTAAAAATATCAATTTCCAAACAAATATTTTAATTTTGAACTAAAAAAGATCAGTTTTAAACCAAAATTGGAATAGTTAATTTTTCAGTTGAAAAAAATTAATTTTTCATATAAAAATAAAATGTTTCAATCAAAGTGATGAATTTTCAAACAAGAAGATTAATTTTCTAATGGAAAATTTTGAACTAAAACAGATAAATTTTCAACCAAAAATGCAATACATAGTTAAATCTACAGTTAAAAACATTAATTTTCAACCGCTACAAATCCCTAACTTTTCAATCAAAAATGTTGCGTTTGTAACAAGATAGATGAATTTTTAACCAAACAGTTGAATTTCCAACCAAAAAGGTTAATTTTCTACCAAAGAGACGATTTTTCAACAAAATACATGAAATCTCAACCAAATAGATCATTTTTCAACCAAACAGTTGAACTTTGAACTAAAAAAAAATCAGTTTTCAAACAATAAAAATGAAACAGGTTAATTTTCAAGTAAAAAAATTATTTTCCATTAAAAAAAAAAATTTCACCCGAAGTGATGAAATTTCAACTAAAATGATGAAGCTTCAACTGGCCTAGATGAATTTTAAACCAAAAAGATGAATATCTAAAAAAAAGTTTAACTTTCAATCAAATAGTTTCATTTTCAACGAAAAAGATTAATTTTCAAGTAAAATGATGAATATTTAACTGGAATAGTTACATTTTCAGTTTAAAAAAATTAATTTTCAACCAAAATGATGAACTTTCAACTAAAATAATGAATCTTCAATTGGAATAGTTAAATTTTCAATGAAAAACATTAATTCTTACCAAAGAAAAAATGAATTAAAAAAAAACTACTTTTACAACTAAAGAGATGAATTTTCAATTAAAATTATGAATCTACAACAAAAAAATTATTTTTTAACAAAAGAGTTTAATTTTTAACCAAGTAATTGAATTTTCATTCCCAAAAAGATGAATTCTGAACGAAAAATGTAGTTGTTATTTCAATGAAAAAAGGTTTTAATTTTTAATCAAAAACAGTTGAATTCAACCAACAAAGACGAATTTTTCAACAAAATAGACTAAGAAAGATTTTTTAGTCAAGAAAGAGAAAAAATTGTAACCAAACTGTTGAATTTTCAAGCAAAACGATGAATTTTAAACCAAAATGATTAATTTTCTACCAAAAGGAACGAATTTACAACAAAATACATGAATCTTCAACAAAATACATAAATTTTCAACTAAAAACGATAAATTTTTTATCAAAAATATAATAGTTTTTCGGTATAAATATGCAGATTTTTTCGGTACGTGTAGATACTATTAAAAAAGAACGATTTTTCAACAAAATAGTTAAATGCAGTAATATAAAGCTACTTTTACAAATGAAGACTCATTTTTATTTAATTTTATATTGCAATTTAAAAAAAAAAAGCAAGCTCTCGAAAAAAATCCCTGACATGTCCAGGTTTTTCCAGGCATATACAAATTCCGTGATAATTCCAGATAGGGTAGGCAGTAGACACCCTGAATTATTATCACTCTACTTAAAACAATTTGCGTAATCGCGAATGAAGGACAAATTCTTTTATAGACGTCTATATCCTTTTGTATAGACAATGAAACGGTATTACAAATTTTCGTTACGAAACTTGCAACAACAATACAATATATTATAAATAAAAAATATATAACCAGGAAGTGATTTTATTCTTCGTGTTAGCTTTGAACATTTCTTTTAATTATTTTCTTGTAAAAATTAAGTTCAGATTAAAATTTCTTTTAGGAAATAGTCGATTTAAAAATTAAAGCTTTTGATTTTAACGGAAATGTCAAATTTTTTTAATTTCGAAAAGGCTTGGTTTGATTTTTGCAGATTTCCAGTGAAGAATAATAGAAATTATGTTATGACCTTTTTTTAAGTCCTGTATATATTGGTTCGATACAAAAATTGCATGCATTAAGACAAAACATCACAAATTGCAGTTTCAAAAATTAAAATATTCGATATTCACGTTATCCTCCAAAAATATTATGTCTTGGAGGAAAAGCATACTGACGAAAAAGATTTATTTTGTAAATACCTACAACCTCAGGGATTTATTTAAAAGATTAAAAAAATACATTGCAAAGAAATCCACAGATTTTCAAAAAACAAATTAAATATCACGTGATATTTTTTTCTCGGCTCCTAAAAGTCACATTCAACTATATCAAGTGAAAATGGAAATTAATTTATAAAAAATTATCAAATTCTTTTGAAAGAATAAATACAACTTCAAGGTCACGCTAAAGAAAAATCGATTCCTCGTCAAGTTTCAACTGGTTCTTCCACTTGTAAAAAAAATCTAAGTCACAGACATTAATATATGAAGCACAAGGTTGAGGAAAGATTGAGTACATGTCAAATTCACGTAATAAAAATTAAGTGCAGACAGGACACAATTTAAACAACAGTTTTTCGATTACAAACATGAAAACGTCGCAGAAAATGATTAGAGATGACGTGACAAGCGTGACGAGAAAAATGAGAGAGTCGTAAGAATTTTGTAGTTTTGGACTCACCTTGATTTTTCTTGGAATCACTGCTCGTCCCCTTGGACGAGGACTGCGGAAATTTGGACTTTTTGTCCATTGTAAAGACGGCACGAGCCGCCGAAAACGTATGCGACGACAGAGATTAGGTCTCCTCCGTATGGAGAAACGACTTTTTGCTGCAGACCCATCTTTCAATAAGCCATGTTTATCAGTTACAAAGTAAATACCTCCAAGAAGGAAATATCTTGATGAAATCGAGCTTTGCAAGCGTCGAGAAAAAACGAAAAACACTTTTTTAGGGAGGAATTATCCCCCTGTCGCCGTAAACGACGATTTTAATCGCGCACCACCACTTTCGCGATCTCGTCGCTACAATGGCGACGATGATGAACACTGAACAGTGCCAATAATCACGTGATCACTAATCATCAGGGGAACGGAAGTCAAATTAGTACCTCAAAGAATAATTTTAAAATTTTGTGTTGTAACATTTTTTTAATGTACCTTAATAATTATTTATTTGTTTTCAAGACAATCAAAATTAATTTTTTGCACAAGGGGCTAGCAATTCCTAACCTAAAAACTCATTAGTCGCTGATTTGAATTGTTGACAAAATCACGGCTACATGTGTTTCCTGTTGCGAAATGATAAGAAATTACGTGGGAATAATTATATTCCTATTTTTTAGGTTTTGATGAAAGGCGAAGGTTTTTTCGTGTTTTGGAATAATGAAAATCAAATTCCGAGATCTGGGGATTGAAAGCGATGATGAAGAATTTGAGATTTGCTGAATTAAGAGAGTCGGCGTTGTTGAAAGAGGCTAATATTTTGTGTCATATTTATAATTTAGTGTCTTTTTGTGATTTCTGGTTGTGAATGTTGTGAAGCGTTGATTTTCAACGTTGTCAACAGGGGAAATTGTCCCTTCGAAATAAACAAGGTGGGTTGTCAACTCTTGATGACTTTTTATTCACGAATTTTTGTATTTATATCTTTATTATTTGACAGATTTTTACAAGCATCTTTAGAAATATGCTCAAATGTTTCCAATAGCCTATAAACAATTTAGATTTGTGTGGATTTATGGAATTTATGACGCTTGTCAAAGTCTAGTTTATAGGTTAGGAAACCCGGGATTTTCAAATATAGGAAAACTAATGTGAACTTATAAAGTTTAAAGATGGGAAAACTAAAGTAAATAATTAATTATAAATTTTAACTCTCATATGACATTTTGACTCTTCAAGCTTTCTAAATTTAGCCAGGTTTGAATTAAAATCGTAATGTAAACAATTGCAATTGAAATTTTAAAAACGACGTAATCACACATGTACTTTTTCGTCGAACATGAAATATATCTACTTCCGGTTACTTTAGGGATGTGAGTATAGTCTCAATAAATTCACTATAGGTTCCAGTATCATCCCTCACTCAAACCCAAAAATAATAATTTTGACCTTAACTTAGAAAAACGCGAATATATCCTAAACTAGAACCAGCCATAAGGGCCCTTTTCATGCGGACGCCCCCATTTATTGGCTTTCTTGTTTAAAGATGGAATATTCTTCATTTATTTAACTTCCGAAATTAATTTAAAAATCATTAAATTACGATTCATTTTTGATATTATTTCCCTAGTCAGGATTACCGCAGTTCAGGGAAACCCTGGAAATCGCGGAAAAGTCAGGAAATGTTATTGGTCTGGGAAAATCAGAGATTTTGAAAAAAATCTTGAAAAAGTCAGGGAATTTCTATAAGAGGCACTTTAAATAACTGTCAAGGATAATCAATTTTAAATTTTGATTTGATACATAAAAAATTCCATGTTAAAAATTTTACAAGATTAAGATTCTGGTCTTTGAATATTATTGATCACGGAAAATGAAAAATTGATCAATGTAGTTTTGCGGCCAACCTGATATAATATTCTTGATGGTAATTTATTTGCCTGGTTTTTCTATTTCTTTTTTTTTTGCAGTAGCTTCCTGCAGATGATTATATTTTTTGTTAAAAATTGTATTATTCTTTTGAAAATTGGTCTTTGTGGTTTGATTCTTTTGGTCGAAAATTAATTTAGGTTGAAAATTCATATTTTTGGGTTGAAAATTCAACTGAAATCATTCTTGGCTGAAAATTCAACTATTTATTTGGATATTTCGTCTGTTTGGTTTAAAAATGCAGCTGTTTAAGTAGAAATGTCGTCATTTTCGGATAAAAATTCAACTGTTTTGTTAAAAATCCATCTTTTCTGGTTGTAAATTTATTTACTTGTTTAAATGTACAACCACATTGCTAAAAAATTATTGCTTGTAAATTCTTAATTATAGTTGAAAAATAATCTTTTTGGCTAAAAATTGGTTTTTTTGTTGTTGAAAATCAATTTTTTAACTTTTTTTTTACACAAAAATTCATCTTTTGTCTTGAAAGTTCAACAATTTGGATGATCATCTTTTCGTTGAAAAATTCATCATTTAATTTGGAAATTCATCTCTTTGGTTGAAAATTGGACTATTTTGTTAAAAAATTCTTTTTTTTTGTTTATTAAAAATTTCTTTTTTTCTGTTGAAAATAATTTTTTTACTAAAAATTCAATTTTTCCATTTTTTTAATTGATTTTTTTTAGTTGAAAAGTTAAATATTTGTTTGAAAATTCGTGTATTTTCTTGAAAATTCGTCTTCTTGGTTGGAAAATTCATCATTTTAGTTAAAAACTCAGCTCTTCGATTGAAAATTTGACTACCTTTATTTAATATTCGTTTTTTTTAAATTGAAAATAAATATTTTTTTACTAAAAGATCAGCTTTTCCACTTTTGGCTGAAAATTCATATTTTTTAGTTGAAAATTCTTCTTTTTAATTTTGAATATTATCTCTTTTTGATAGTAATTTCATCTTTTTTTATTGAAATATCAACTATTACACTTTTTGTTGAGAATTCATACTTATAGGTTGAAAATTCAACTATTTGGTTAAAAATTCAAATATTTTGTTGAAAGTTTAATTATTTTGTTGAAAATTTAATTATTTTGTTGGAAATTCAACTGTTTTTGGTTGAAGTTTAATCTATTTTATTTGAAAATTCGACTATTTGGTTGAAAATTCATCTTTGCAGGTTGAAAATTCGACAGTTCGGTTAAAAATTCAACTGTTTTGTTGAAAATTGAATTATTTTGTTGAAAATTTAACTATTTTGTTAGTCATCTTTTTTGGTTGCAATTTTTTGTTGAAAATTTGTTCTTTTGGATTGAAAATTCATCTTTTACTTAATAAATTATTTTTTTCAGGTCCCAGTTTATTTTCTTGTTGAAAAAAATACTAGAAGATGAACATCCAGTTTTTACTTCTTTGTCTACAGGTGTGGATAACCACTTCTGAAGATATCAAACGTTCCTTAGGTAATGGCATAATTCTATAATTAATTTAAAACAAATTAAATGAATAATTAAATTTATTTGATATTTATTTCATAAAAAATATTCTAAAATTCATAAATTTTAGATCCGTCAGATATAGGGATAGTAATTTTAAGCCAATCTTATCCATATCATTCAGAACATGCCAAATTATTAAAAAATGATATCATTCGTCAAGCAGAACTTATGGAAAAAGTAAGTATATACAAATATATTTAAATAAAATCGATTATTAATCATCATAAAGAGAATCTAATTGAATATAAATCTTCATTTTAGGACCCACCCGATGTAATTTTAACTCACAAATTGAAAATTCCTGGATCATGGACATTTTCTCCATTATTACCATATCTATCCTCAAATTATTCAAATAGCAAATGGTTTCTATTTTGCTTGGAAAATACAGCTATTAGATTACCAGAGCTTATAAAAGTTCTCTCCAAGTACAATCCAAAAGAAGTGAGTTCTTTATTATTATTTTTGAATATAGCAAATAATATAAAAAAGACTTAACTTTAAACATATAAACTGTTAATAATATATAAAAATATGAAAATGCATTTCAGAATTTGTGGATTTCTCATGCTCTTACTGATCAAGAGTATACTATAAGACATCACTTTGCATCTACGAAAAATTCCCTCAAGTATCCGAATCACGCATCTGGATTTGCGATGACAAACCAATTTTTGCAGGAGTAATATATTTTGTATTGAATTTTGCAAATTGAAGACAAATTTCTCTTGTCATTTTCATTTGATAGAAATTCATTCCGTTTTTTGTTTTTCTTTTATATTTTAGGCTTCTTACAAAGGCCACAACTTTTCAAATAGATTTCTCAATAGATCCTTCTTACGAATTTGCGCTTGCAGTGTGGGATGAGGGAAAAGGACATACTTTGACTCACTCTAGTGAATTTTGTATTGTTTCGAGTCTAGAATGTGCTACTTATCCAAAGCCATTTCATCCCTGTGTAAGTTGTAACAAATATTTACAAGTTTTCTTAATTGCTTAAATTTGAAAAAAAAATTATATTGCAAATTGATCAATTTACTTTTGGTTGATATATAGGGCGAACCCGTACCAAATGAAAACATCTATGTAGGAGTGAAAACTTGTAAAAAATTCAGAGAGGACAGACTTTCCGTTATTCTCAAGACGTGGACAAGATATGCTCTTAATATTGGATTTTATACTGATGAAGCAGGTTCTTAAAAAATATAAAAAATATATCATGTGTCTACCCTGCCTTGAAAATTGGGAAAACTTGGAATTGTCAGGGAATTTTTATATACCTGTAAAAACCTGGAAATGTTAAGACATTTTTTTTAAAGTCAGGTTTTTTTTTCAATAGCCTGTTCTTTTTAAATTGCAATATAAAATGGAATAAAAATGATTTATAATTTGTAAAAGTAGCTTTATATTACTGTATTCGACTATTAGGTTAAAAATTCGTTTGTTTTTGGTTTAAAATTAATTTTTTTTAACTGAAAATTTAACTATTCTATTTCTGGTTAAAAATGGATCGTTTTCAGTTGAAAATTCAAGTATCTGGTTGAAAATTCATGTTCTTTGTTCAAAATTCATTTTTTTCGGTAGAAAGTTAATCTTGGTTGGGAATTAATCTTTTTGCCTCAAAATTCAACAGTTTGTTCGCTGTTCCCACCTGCTCTAATTTTTTTTACCTTGATGGATTTTTGTTTCATTTTCAAGAATTCTATACATTAATCTTTCATAGTTGAAAAGTCAACTCATGTTGAAAAGTCATCTTTGTTGTTGAATTCAACTGTTTTTGATTGAAAATTAAAATCTTTTTTGTTTGAAATATCAACTATTACATTTTTCTTTCAGAATCCGTCTTATTTGGAATGAAAATGTAATGCCTTGGTTGAAAGTTAAACTCTTTTGTTAAAAATTAATTTTATTTTTTGTTGAAGATTCATAATTTTAATTGAAAATTCATCTCTTTGATTAAAGATTAATTTTGTTAACTAAAAATTTAACTATTCCATTTTTGGTTGAAAAATATTATCGTTTTGAGTTGAAAATTCGTATTTTTTGAAAGAAATGAATCTTTTCGGTTGAAAATTCCTGTTTTCGGCTGAAAATTCAACTATTCCAGTTAAAGATTCATCATTTCAATTGAACATTCATCAGTTTAGTTTAAAATTAGCTTTTTTAACTGAAAATTTGACTATTCCATTTTTGATTGAAAATTGATCTTTTTTAGTTCAAAATTTAACTAATTGATTGAAAATTTGTCTTTTTTAGTTGAAACTTTAACTATTTCGTTGAAAATTCATGTATTCTGTTGAAAATTTGTCTTTTTGGTATAAAATTAATCTTCTGGTTTGAAAATGCATGTATTTTGTTGAAAATTCGTCTTTTTTGGTAGAAATGAATCATTTTAGTTAAAAATACATCCTATTGGCTGAAATTTCAACTATTTCAGTTAAAGATTCATAGTTTTAGTTGAAAATTAATCTTTTTGGTTTAAAATTCCACTCTTTCTGTTGAAGATTCATAATTTTACTTACAAATTCATAAGTTTGGTTGAAAATTATTATTTTTTCAACTGAAAATTTAACTATTCCATTTTTGGTTAAAAATTTATATTTTTTAGTTCAAAATTCAACTATTTGGTTCAAAATTTGTGTTTCTTAGTGGAAAATTCAACAATTTCGTTGAACATTCATGTGTTTTGTTGAAAAATATTCTTCTTTGGCAGAAAATTAATCTTTTTGTTTGAAAATTAATCTGTTTGTTTGAAAATTCATCTTTTTGGTTGGAAATTCTAGAATTTCAGTTAAATATTTATCATTTTAGTTGAAAATTCATCCTTTTGATGGAAAAGAAAACTACTCGGTTGAAAGTTAAAATTTCTCGTTAAAAATTATTCTTTTTGGTTGAAAATTGATATTTTTTGGTTAAAAATTCAACTATTTGGTTGAGAGTTCATGTATTTTGTTGAAAAATGGTCTTTTCTGAAAATACATGAAAATGCATCTATCTTGTTGAAAATGCAATATTATCACTTGAAAAGTTAGGAATTTGAACCTGTTTCGATTAGATTTAATATGGTACCCGCAGTAATTTTACCTAAATATGAACTGAATTCTAAGTAAAAGAAGATAACATAAAAATTTATTTGAATTGTTATTCAAATTCATGGACTTTAGGGACAAATTAAAGAAATGGTTAATTATATTTAGTTATTTAATTAATCGATGGTGCTAATATATTTAAGAATATCTTGTATTATAATTTTTGAAGCTTTCCAAGTTAAACATATCAATCCAATGTCTAGAAACTGAAAAAAAACATTATGATAAACTCGCGAAACTGCATACATAATCCTATTCGATTGATTTAAAAAATGCGAAATATTTGAATGGCTCTGTACTTTGAAATATTATACCTGGAAAAAACCTGCAATTGTCAGTGAATTTTTTCCTGGATTTGAGTAGACACCTTGTTTATAAATTAAAAACTCATTTATGTAATTTTATATTTATACCATTTTTTTGCAGATGGGAATCTAGAAAACTCTTACCTTGTTCCAAAAACTGATAAAGGACATTGCGCAAAGACTTATGGGATTTTGAAACACGCACATACAGTAATGGAAGAGAAGAAAATTGATTGGCTCTTGATTGCTGATGATGATACCATGCTGAGGTAAATTATTTCACCATTTTTGTTCAAGATTCTCATTTTAGTCATTCTGATGAGTTTTTATAGAAAATGCCATTTAACCATCTGCAAACCAGAAATCTATAATACGAACCCAATTGACTAATCAAATCCTAGAAATATTTTTACGTCTCCAAGGAAAGGTGAACGTTTTTTCAATAAGAAATTAAAAATAAAATTCTCTGTGAAAAAAAGGAACTCCTTTGAACCCTGCTGGGATTTGAGCCCTATTCGACTTTTTGTTTGCCGTCGTTTACTTTCTAATAGTCGTCCGGCAAACAAAAGGCCCTTGGCTCGAATCCCAGCAGAGTTCAAAGGCTTTCCTTTTTTCACAGAGAATTTTATTCAAGTAAATTATTTTATTCTTCGAATTCCCCTATTACAGTTGGATACAATCAGGATGTCTCCCCTACCTGGAAAAGCCTGGAAATGTCAGGGATTTTTTTTTAAAGTCAGAGAATTTTTTTCGAGAGCGTGCTCATTTTTTTAGATTCCAATATAAAATTAAGTAACAGTGATTTTTCATTCGTAAAAGTAGCTTTATATTACTGTATTTAACTATTTTGTTGAAATTTTATTTGGTTTGAAATTAATTTTTCTAACTAAAAATTTAACTATTCTAATTTTGGTTAACAATTAATCGTTTTTCAGTTGAAAACTTAAGTATCTGGTTGAAAATTCATGTATTTTGTTAAAAATTCGTTCTTTTTGGTAGAAAATTAATCTTCTTGGTTGAAAATTCATCTTCATACTTCTCTCATTTTAACTCCTTTTCTGCAATTATGTTAGACAAATTGACTTTCTTGAGTATATGTTTAAAAAAAATGATTTTTTAAACATACTTCTTTTTAAGATTTCTTGTGTAATTTTGTTATACTATGAGACTTTGTTAATTTTATGTTTTTTAATAAATTTTCTTCTAAATATTTTATAAACAGAGACGTTTCTTTCGTTCTCTAGACTCTGCAGTTCAGTTCTTTGTACTTTTCTCAAAAGTTCGGTTCTTGGTAAACTCTAAAAAATAATCTTCTTAGTTGAAAATTCATCTTATTGCGTGAAAATTCAACAGTTTGTTTGCAATTTCTTCTCTTTCTTGACTAAAAAAACTTTCTTGGTTGAAAATTCAACTCATGTTGAAAAGTCGTCTTTTTTATTGAATTCAACTGTTTCTGATTAAAAATTAAAATCGTTTTTGGTTTAAATGTCAACCACTACATTGTTTGTTCAGAATTGATATTTTTTGGAAAAAAAATTAATTACTTGGTTGAAAGTTAAAATCTTTTGTTAAAAATTATATTTTTTGGCTTAAGATTCATCATTTTAATTGAAAATTCAACTCTTTGGTTGACAAGTGAGCTATTGTTGAAAATTCGTTTTTTCTTTGACTGTAAATTAATTTTTTTACCAAAAATTTAATTATTTCAGTTCAAACTACAACTATGTAGTCTAATTTTCTTTTGTTTTTTGAAAATTAATTTTTTAAAATGAAATTACACCTATTTTAGTTGAATATTCCATCATTTTTGTTATTTAACTGTTCAATTTTTGGTTGATAATTCTTGGTCAAAAATTAATCTTTTCGATTGGAAATTCAACTATTCCAGTTCAAAATTTATCATTTTAGTTAAAAATTCTTCACTATCTTTGAAATTGTAATTATTATTTTGAAAATTAGTTTTTTTTTTGATTGAAAATTATTTTTTTTTACTGAGAATTTAACTGTTCACTTTTATGTTCACAATTTATCTTTTTTTAGTTGAAAATTTATGTATTTTGTTGAAAATTCGTCTGTTTTGGTAGAAATTAATCTTCTTGGTTGAAAATTCATCTTTTTGGTTTATAATTCAACCATTCCAGTTTAAGATTGATCATTTTAGTTGATAATTCATCACTTTTTTGAAAATGCAACTGTTTTTTAAAATTTGTCTTATTGGATTGGAAATTTTTTTTCAACTGAAAATTTAAATATTCCATGTTTGGTTGAAAACTGATTTTTTTGTTTGAAAGTTTAACTATTTGGTTGAAAATTAATCTTTTTTAGTTGAAAATTCAACTATTTGACTGAGAATTTTTGTACTTTGTTGCAAAAATAATCTTTTCCCGTAGAAAATTTGCTTGCAAATGTAATAATTTTACTAGAAAAATTAGGAATTTGAAGCGGTTTAAGATGAATTTAATATAGTAACCACATAAATTTCATCTGAATATGCGCTGAATTTTAAGTATACGAAGATAAAATAAAAATTTGTTTGAATTGTTATTAAAATTCAGGGACTTTAGAGACAAATTCCAGGAATGACTAATTATGTTTTTAGTATTATTTAATTATTTAATTAATTGATGGTTTTGAATATTTAAGAATATCTTGTATATAATATAATAAATAATGTAATAAGTATAATAATAAACATTATTTATAATAAACTCGCGAAACTGAATACATATTCCGAGTCGATTATTTAAAAAAATGCGAAATATTTAAATGAACTAATGAACCAGAGATACCTGTAAAAAACCTGGAATTGTCAGGGATTTTTTTACAGGATTTGAGTAGACACCCTGGCCAAATTTATTATTGAATTCAAAGAAAATTTGACTTCTTTTGCGATATTTATTCGTCTAGGTACAATAAAATGAAATATAATCAAAAATTTATTTTTTGCAGCTTGTCAAGAATTGAAAAATTACTATCGTGTTACAATCCTAAAGATTTGATAGCACTAGGGGAACGTTACGGTTTTCGGATAAATTCAGATGGTTACAATTATATCACTGCTGGCGGAGGTCTAGTTTTATCAGCCCCACTTGTTGAATTAATTATCAATTCAAAAGTGTGCAAATGTCCATATCCAGATATTCCCGACGATATGTACCTCTTTGGGGATTGCCTAAAACTTCTTCAGGTGGAAATTATTCACTCCCCTGCTTTTCATCAAGTTTGTACTTATTTAAATTTAATTAAATTTAAATTTAGAATCGAATTTAAAAACTTAAATCCCTAGAATAAAGAATAATTTACTACCAAATTATTTTCAGGCGAGACCAGACGACTATACATCTGGATATCTTGCTTCCCACGAAGCAGTTTCGTTTCACAGTTTCTGGAACATTGATCCTGAGGAATTGTACAAAATATGGTTTGCTGAGGATGATCGGCAATTTTTTGAATCTCAAACTCAAACTCACACTGAACTCTAATTTTAATTATCATTGAGAGTTTAGTCTAAGAGAATCAAACTTGATTTTATATTCAAATAGAGGGCATAGGATCAACAAGAGAGTACAAAAGACTTTTTTTAATTGAGGTAATCTTTAAGAAATGTGATAAAATGGCAGCCATCTACAAAAAGTTGATAGAAATTTTTTCTAGCAATAAAAGGTCAGTTTAGAAATTTCAGTTGTATATATTTTAGACCCTCTAGTAGTTATTAAAGGTAATACCCCTTAAAATAATCGTGGGTTATATGATTGATCTAAATTCTTGCCACCATGAAGGGCTTCAATCAAAACCCACAGCTTTATTTATCAAATCTTTGCTGTTCTAAATTATAACATCACTAGTTGAAAAATCTAGTTTTTAATTTGTATCTCAATATCAAAAACTGGATCTGAAATCCGATTTATGAAAGCTTGAACCAGAATGCTGTTTTTAGGAAGAAAAGCAAATCAAGGAAATGATTGATTATATAATATTTGATGGATTAAAGGGGATTGAGCAAAAGTACTTTTACCTTCGCATAAATCAAAGAGAGAGTTCAAGCGTAGGAGATTTGGGAATTATTTCTCACTTCGAATGAACTGTTTCAAGAATTTTATGGTCAAGCACTTCAAGTATGAGCAATTTTATAAACGGACAGTCTTTTAAATTTGAAAATTGATCATTTTATATTTGACCAAGACTTTAATATAAATAAAATTTAATCTATTTGCTTAAATATTTAAATTTACGCGCTACCAAAAAAACGTAGGAACAATAACCATTTGCTTATGCCCTGTATGTTCGTAAATAATTGAATTTCAATCAAAAATTGTTGAATTAAATATTAAAATATTTAAAACCCTATTTTTCACATATAGTAATTTTTAAAGTATAATTTCAACTATGATAATACATAAATGTTTTGTTTAATTTAACTAATTTATCAATTAGTTTAGATTATACGTTTATATTATACTTTATTATAAATAAACGTTAAGCCATAATTATCCATATAAATAAATATTTACTTAAAAATGATCAAATATGTTTTTAACCCTATTTTGTATTACTTTTTCAATTACATTTAGTTTTTTTACATTTTATTTGTATAAATATTTAAATATACGCGCTGCCTAAAATCATAGCAACAGTAACAATATGTCCATGCCCAGAATGTTTTGCTTTTTTTTACAATTTACAGTCACAATATAATTAATATCAAATTATTTTGACACATTTACTCGCTTTTATTTTCAAAATACATTTTTTAGGCGTACCTAAATAATTTATTTTATCTTATTTCAGAATTTTTCTAAAAATATATTTTTCATTCCTAACCTAAACATCAAGCAATATTCTGTATTTTCGTAAATAATTGAATTTCAATCAAAAATGATTCATTTAAAAAATAAAATATTTATAACCCTATTTTCCAGATTTATTCTCGGGTTCATTATTTTTTTAAATATAATTTCAATTATGATACAACCTAATTTTTTTGTTTAATTTAACCAATTTATCAATTAGTTCAGATTATAAATTTTTATTATACCTTATTATAAATAAAGGTTATGCAATAATTATCGAAATAAATAATTATACAGTTAAAAAAGATCAATTAGTTTTTCAACTCAATTTTTTATTGCTTTTTCAATTACATTTAGTTTTTTACATTCTACTTTGTATAAATATTTAAATTTACGCGCTGCTTAAAATCATAGCAACAATTATAACAATTTGTGACCCCCCCCCCCCCAAATCAAGAAGCTCGCTACGCCCCTGCCACTATATCATAAATATTAAATAATTTCGACACATTTAGTAGCCTTTATTTTCAAAATACATTTTGTAGGTGCACCTATAAACGATGTGCACATATAAATCATATATTATTTCAGAATTTCTATAAAAATTACGCTGAAATAATCGTTTCCCGCCGGAAAAGTTCGAACTATGAATATCTTTTTGAACAGCCAATGAGAACTCCTTATGGTGTATGTGTATGCATGAGTGACGAGAAAACTCAACGGTTTTTTCGCCACGCAAAACAGTTGCAGTTTGTTCGAGTTGGGAGCTGTTGGGAGCTAATTTTCCACAAATCGTAAGAATTTGACTAGAAACGCGACAATTTTGATCAAATCAATCAATAATTAAGCTCATAACCTCGATTGCGAGTTGAAATATAATAATTTTCATGTCTTTTTTGTTTAGATAAGTGTCGAATCATTTTTGTCGAGAAGCTGCATATGCCCTACTTATCATTTTTTCTACTCCCGGTCTTGTTTCGGTTCCCTGAAGGAACTCAGGATTAAATATCGATGGCTATTTCCTGAATTTCGGACTTATTTTAAGCCTATTATTACTTCTTTGTCGGGATTTCAATTCGGTTCAGTGATTACGGCCCTAGTAATTATTTTGCCAATTTTTTTCCGTGAATTTCTACGTCTGGTGTGTCGCATATCGATTTTGGAGGATGAGCCATCCTTACTTCGTTAAATTGACAAAAACACGGGTGCTAAATGGATATAAATATACATTTTCCGATAAAATTATTGTCGAACTGGATGTAAGGTGAAAAAATATTTTCCGCGCCATTTTCTTTCCATGGCAAAAAATGTAACGTCTTTTGACTCCCAGCCTCCCTCTCAACTCACATTTTCGATCGTCAAACGGTTTACTTGTGTTTTTTTTCTAATGCGAGAATCTTTGAATTACTCGGAATATGAAATGGATAACAGTGCAATCGAATGTTTGTTATACGGGGATTATTTCTAGTTCTACGTATCGTCATATCGGTTTTCCAGATTTCGACATGTCTGGACACGTTGGAAATCGCGGAAGTCTCTTCACGAAATCATAATGGCGACTCTGTTTTGTTTAGAAGGTTTTCGAAATTCGTATTTTTTGTTCTCCATGGAATTCGGTATATTATGGCTCGTCGCGAGTGTGCTAAATTTCAACGACAATAAATACGTTTCCTAGAAGAGTAGCAGCTCCAGGAAGGAGATCAGGTGCAGGTGTTTTGCAGCAATGGTAATTGTCTTCTTGAGTACAATAATAAAAAAAAATATTTAAGGTTTTTTCGAAAATACAAAAATGATTAGAAGTCAAGAGGGAACACAGTTAAACAATTAATAGTAGTGCCACTAATGTTAAGAAATTAAAATAAATTTTAAACAAATGGAAAAGGGTTTATTCACTCGAACTTCAAAATGTTAATAAAGTCTGCATGAATAATATAAGTTCGATATTTTTTTCACGAAAAGTTTAATTCATGATCGGTTTCATGTTTGATCGCCAATCGTAACAAATCCAAATAAACTTGTAATTGGTAGCCAGGGTGTCTTACTCCACTCGACAACCTGGAAAACCTGAAATTGTTAGGGAATTTTCACATACCTAGAAAAAAATGGGAATGCCAGGGAATTTTTTTTAAAGTCAGGAACTTTTTCTAGAGCTTTCTTAAATTATTGTTTCGTTGAATTCAACTGTTTTTGATGCAAAATAAACATATTTTTTGTTTGAAATATCAACTAGTACATTTTTTGTTGAGAATTCATCTTTTTTTAATGAAAATTTATCTCTTTAATTGAAAATTTAACTATTTTGTTGAAAATTCGTTTTTTTTTGGGTTGGAAATTAATTTTTTAAAATAAAAATGTAACTATTCCAATTAAAACTTGAATTTTTTAGTTGGAAATTCGTTTTTTTTTAAACACAATTTATTTTCTTAATTGAAAATTTAACTGTTCCAATTGAATATTCCATCATTTTAGTTTAAAATTTCGGTCGAGTATTGAGCTTCGGCAAATTTTGCCGTATTTAAAATTTCTAGTCCGGCAAATTTTTGTGTTAATGAAGAACTTTCTGTTCCGATAATATTTTTTGCTGCCTTGGAAAAATAGTACAATATTTTACTATTTGATCATAAAATGTGGAATATTAAGTTATAAATACACACAAAGTGTCATATAATCGAGAACATTACACACTAAAAGCACACTAAAGAATTGCTCATCACTTCAATATTCCTATTCAGTCTGACTTCAGTGTCTCATGAAGCGAGTCGACTTTTCGAAATA
>CAKNYM010034171.1:19337-38659 GCA_932195095.1 Andricus curvator
CCCCCCCCCCCCCCCCCCCCACGCAGTAACAGAAGTATTGGTGGGACTGACGTTACAGATAGACTATCCACCGTACGACGAATAATCACTTAACTTGGACATGATTTCGGCTCGCAAAACAAATTTCGCGCATAAAGGTGTTAGTTGGGTGTACAATCTAAACATGAATAATACAAACAATAAAGTAGCCTCGGAATGGACTGAAACTTGGATCGACAAAATGCATACACACGGTAAACGTAAAGGTCGAATTTCAGGCGATGAATGGAGACTGGGTGTCTGGAATGCTAGAGGAGTGAATGACCTTAAAATAAGAGAACTACGAGAAACTATGCATGCAAGGAAACTAGATATTTTATGTGTACCTGAGACGAAGAAAAAGGATTGCGAAAGTAGAAACATAGAAAATGGGGTGTTGAAAGGCGGTTTTGAAATATGGTCAGGAGTAGGTAGTGAATCAAATCGTAGTCAAGGGATCGGTTTAATTATGAATAAAAAAGCATGACAGCATCTCAAAGATCATGATTTTGTATCTCCCAGATTGTTGTGGGCTAGAATGAAGGTAGGAATCAGAAGGTTATTTATCATAGCGTGCCACGCCCCAGTTGACAGTGACCCGCGAGAAGTCAAAGACGCTTTCTGGGACACTTTAAATGACACAATAAGTACTTGCGATCCAGGTGAAAGAATAATTCTGCTAGGAGATATGAACGGATGGGTCGGCGTTCAACGTCAGGATACAGATACAGAAAGGGTACTAGGTAAATTTGGGGATCCAAGAAAAAATTATAACGGGGAAAAATTAGTTAGCTTATGCTTAGAAAAGGGCCTATTTATTACCAATACTTGGTTTCGACATAAAATGATCCACACGTACACTTGGTGTGAAGGAAATAACCGCAGTGTAATTGACTTCGTTATTGCGGATGAAAGACTAAGAGAACTAGTCAAAGATACAAGAGTCATGAGGGGTTCCGAATGCAATACTGATCATTATCTTTTAATCTCTAAAATAAACTTAGGCCGGGGATGGAAAAGAAAGAGAACAGAAAAAACGAAACAAACTCGAATAAAGATTGAAAATTTACAGAAACCGGAAGTGCGAATAGAGTTTCAAAATAAGTTAAGCGGAGAGTAAAGGAGAGAGTTAAGGAGAGTAAAGAAAAAATCAGAACAGAAGAAGAGAACAAAATACAGAAATACTTTGAAGGAATTATGAAACTATTATATAAACAGTTGAAGGAAAGTAAGAGTACAGAGTTTGCCAGCATGAGAAACAGCAAAGGTGAAATGCTATATGATATAGACGAGATAGTAGACGCTTTAAAAGACTCTTTTAAAGAACTATTAGGAGGTGAAGATATAGGACAACAAAACTGCGACATAGAACATAATGCATTAGAAAACCCAATTGAAAAAGTCTGTGTCACTGAGGTCCGAGACATAATTAAGAACTTGAAAAACGGTAAGGCTGCTGGCATAGACAGTATTAGTGCTGAAATGCTCAAATACGGTGGCGAGTACATACCTCACAGGTTGTGCGAATTAATAAATTTATGTATCGAGACGGGGAAAGTCCCAGACGATTGGAAAAAAGCGATTATCGTACCAATATACAAAAGAAAGGGAGATAAAAACAATTGCAGTAATTACAGAGGTATCAGCCTACTAAGTACCGTAAGTAAAATATACTCAAAAATACTTATTCGTAGGGTAATGGAAATCACAGAAGAAAAAATATGGGAAGTCCAAAGTGGATTTATGCCAGGAAGATCATGTACAGATCAGATATTTAGCCTAAGACAGATCACAGAAAAAAGCTTGAGAGTAGGAAAGAAAGTTTTCTGTGCATTTATTGACCTAGAAAAAGCATTTGACACGGTAAATAGAAGTAAACTTTGGGAAGTTCTTAAAGAATACGGAGTAAATGGAGGGCTCCTGCAAGCAATAAAAACAATATATACAGGTAGTAAAGCGAGCGTAAGGGTAAACGGGAAACTGAGTGACTGGTTCGATATTATGCAAGGCGTGAAACAAGGATGCGTTATGTCCTCGTGGCTATTTATCATATTCATGGATAAGTGTCTAAGAACTGCACTCTTCGATGAAGAAGGTGTAGATCTCCAAACAGTTAAGGTACGTGGGTTAGCTTTCGCAGATGACAAGATTGTTATGGCAGAATCAGTCGAGGACTTGCAAAGAATGTTGAATAAACTTCATACAATCATGAAGGACATGGGACTCAAAATTAACGTAAATAAAACAAAAATCATGGTGTTTGAGGGAAAGAGTGAGAAAACAATGTGCAACATTGTCCTAAATGATGAGAGATTAGAACAAGTTGACAAGTACGTATATCTAGGTAGTCTATTCACTAGCGACGGAAAAATAGATGGGGAGTTAGATAGGCGCATAAATAAGGGTAAACAGGTTATCGGTAGAGCAAGGTCCATCCTAACAAATAAAAACATATCAAAAAAAGCTAAAATGGCCATACACAATTCTATATTCATACCGACTGTACTATACGGTAGCGAGACATGGACCTGTCAAGAAAAGGACAGGAGTAAAATTAACGCAATCGGCATGAAACCTCTGCGCATAATATGCGGGAAAACACTAATGGACAAAGTCCGAAACGAGACAATCCTCAAAGAATGTGGTGCAAAAGAGACAATAGTTGACACATGGGAAAGAAATCAGTTAAGATGGTTCGGACATCTTGAAAGAATGAAAGATGAACGACTGACCAAACAAGTGTATAAAGGTAAAGTAAATGGCAGAATGCCCAGAGGTAGACCGCCGAAAGAATGGTTAGAATCTGTAAATGAGACACTAATCCGTAGAGACATAAGAAGCCATAGAAACACAAGAGCTTGCATGAAAAAATGCATGGACGTGAAGGAAGCTAGAGTAGTATGCCAGGACAGAAAAGTGTGGCGACAAATAGTTTGTAAACAGAGTGACAGTAGAATGAATGACGCCTGAAAGAAAGATCTTGGATACTAATGGGCCCAAGTGGAGAACCATACATAACAATTTTGTGAGGCTCTTCACTTGGGGTGATCGCTAGAGAGATTGATCAGCAACCTGGGTCGGAGCAGTGTTGCGGAGTAAACGTGTCATTTAAATAAATAACACGAGAATTCCAGATCAATCTAAAATATATATACCTAACACTTATATACCTATCCACCTCATACCTATATTCCTACCTACCTTATACCTATATACCCATATGCACACTACTATTCTCCAACCGAGCAAGTCACGCCTACCCCGAAAGGGCAATGGCTTAATGGTATAATAATAATAATAATACACTTTATCACTAATTTGCGAATTGTCTAGCAGATGGCAGCACTTCAGATTCGAATCACAAATCCTCACGATCACTCTTCTGTGACCAATCACTAAAATACCGTACTACAAAATTAAAATACGGAAAAAATGCCATATCTGTATACGCTACATAAAATTTATCTCTTTGGTTGGACATTAATTTTTTCAACTCAAAATTTAACTATTTAATTTTTGGTAAAAAATGCATCTTTTTTAGTTGAAAATGCATGTGTTTTGTTGAAAATTCGTCTTTTTTGGCAGAAATTAATCTTCTTGGTAGAAAATTCATCTTTTTTGTTAAAAAATCTATTCCAGCTAATACCATGTTAGTTAAAAAATCATATTTTTTGTTCAAAATTTAAGCATTACAGTTGAAGATTCATAATTTTAGTTGAAAATTAGTTTTTTGAACTGAAACTTTTAATTATTCAATTTTTGGTTGAAAACTGATCTTTTTTAGTTTAAAATTCAACTAATTGGTTTAAAAATTTGTCTTTTTTAGTTGAAACTTCAACTATTTCGTTGGAAATTCATGTATTCTGTAATCGTTTTTATTTGTTTAAAGTTTATTGCCAACGGCGATACCACGCTGAAAACACCAGTTCTCGTAAGATCACTGAAGTTAAGCATTGTTGGGCGCGGTTAGTACTTGGATGGGTGACCGTTCAGGAAGAATGCGTGCTGTTGGCCCGTCGTGGGTGTGGTGGGCCCACATTGGTAGTAAATATCCACCTAGAAACACTACCCGAATCGGGTAGTGAGGCAATGAACTTTCGAGTTCGAACTGTGCTAATCAATGTATGTAAAGTTCATCTGTTCCAGTTGAAGATTCATAATTTTAGTTGAAAATTAATCACGTCGGTTGAATTTTTTTTCTGGAAAACTAATTTTGTTAACTGAAAATTTAACTATTTCATTTTTGTTGCTGATCTTTTTTAGTTCAAAATTCAAATATTTGGTTGAAAATTGATCTTCTTTAGTTAAAAATTCAACTAGTTGCTTAAAAATTCAATTATTTGCTAAACAAATTATCTATCTTGTTGAAAATGCAACATTTTTATTTGAAAAGTTAGAAATGTGAAGCTGGTTAAATTAAATTTAATATATGTAGTACCCACATTAATTTTACCCAAATACGCACTGAATTTCAAGCATGAGACGATAAAATACATTTTTGTCTGAATGATTCAAATTCATGGAGTTTAGAGACAAGTTCAAGAAATGATTAATTATGTTTTTAGTATTATTTAATTATTTAATTAATGGATGGTGCTAATATACATTTAAGAATATTTTGTAACATAATTTGATAAAGCTTTCTAAATTAGAAATATTAATTGAACCGATAGAAATTGAAGAAAACATTATTTATAATGAACTCGCGAAACTGTATACATATTCCGAGTCGATTGTTTCAGAAAATGCGAAATATTTGAACGGCTCCATGCTTTGAAAATGAACTGAAAAAACCTGGAACCCACCCCCAATGACGCCTAAACCTTAACAAATTCTGCAAAAAGACACTAATTTGAACAGTCGCAACCTTTTTGCTGATAATGACAGACTTGTATGCCACAAGGTCCCAAGTAAAGTTTCGTCCCTCTAGTCTATGTGGAACCCACCCTAAATCAACCCCCTAAAGTTTCAAAGATTTTGTAAAGACGCTAATTTAAAAAGCCGAAATATTTTCGCTGAGAATGGCAGAATTTCATGTCAAAAGTTTTTAAAAAAAGTTTCACCCCTCTAGCGCATGCTAAACCCACCCTAAATCAGTATCTATTGTTTAGGGGTTGATTAAGGTTGGGTTCCACATGCACTAGAGGGATTACATTTTTTTGTATCTTCTGTTACAAAAGCTGTTATTCTCGATGAAAATATTTAGACTTTTTGAATTAATGTTTTTTCACACCATTTTTAAAACTTTTCGTGGTTGATTTGGGGTGGGTTCCACATGCGTTGGAGGGATGACACTTTTCTTTATACTTTTGGCATGAAATCCTGCTATTATCAGTAAAAATATTTCGACTTTTTAAATTAATGTCTTTTTACAGAATTTAAAAAAGTTTAGAGGTAGATTTGGGGTGGGCTCCACAAGCGCTTGAGGAATTTCTGTCCTTATCAGCGAAAACCTTTCGACTTGAGAAATTAGCGTCTTTATAACATTTTTTAAACTTTGAGTGATGATTTAGGATGGGTTCTACGCGCACTAGAGGGGATATGAAATTCTGCCATTATCAGCGAAAATATTTTGATTTTTTAAATTAGTGTCTTTTTATAACATTTTTATATCTTTAGGGGTTGATTTAGTGTAGGTTTCACATGCGTCAGATGGATCATTCTTTTTTGGAGCGCGTTTGACATGGAAAACTGCTGTTATCGGTGACAAAATTTCGAATGATCAAATTACTGTCTTTTTGCAGAATTTCCTCTCTTTATCCCATGGGATAATGCATCCTATATGCATATAGGACCCACCCTAAATCAACCCCTAAAGATTACAAAAATTGATAAGGACGCTAATTTGAAAGTCGAAATGTCTTATTTTTCACTTTTCAATTTTAGTTGCTCTCACCCCCAAGTTTTGTTCGAAAGCTCAAAAAAATCTCAAAATTTGAGCCAAATCGGTTAATATTTAAGGATGGCACAAAGACCATGAAGTTTCCCATTGATTTAGCTTAGAAAAAATTTAATTTAATATTTTTGAATACCAATTGTTTTTCCACAGATCTCATGATTGAGTTATCTGTTTGTTTTGCAGGAACACTCTTAATAATAAATTTATTGAACAATTTACATTTATTTAAACATTTAAAAGTATTCTTAGAAAACAAAGTAGTACCTAAAAATATTTCAATCTTTCAAAAGTGGCAAAAATAAAATAAAATTGTTTTAACAATTTAAATTTGATTAAACATTTACGAGTATTCTTAGAAAACAAATTAGTACTTAAAACTATTGAAATTTGTTGAAAATTTTGGAGATAAAATGTTTCTACTGCTTTTTTAGGTAAACTGTACACTTGAACAAACACGTTTTATTGAAAGAATTGTAAAATTATTTTATAAAATTATTTTATTGTTGTCATTGATTAAAGAACTCATAAAGTCTAGAAAATACTGAAATATTGCGTAAAATTCAAATTTGTCACTTACGTGTTTGTTTGGGAACATCGAAGAGTGGCCTAAAGTCATTCATATTAATAAATGATTGACTCGTCGTATTATCTGACGAATTCTGAACATATCGCGTTTAAATAGAAGATTTAAAAAAGCTGACTTTTCCCATGTTAAATCAATTGTTAAGTTAAATATTAACCAATTTAGCTCTTGGAAATATTTTTTTTGTGCATTGGAACAAAAATGGTGGATTAGAGCAGAGAAATGAACAAAAATTCCACAAAGTATAAGGTAAATGCACTAGTAATCGTCACCTTGGGCCAAATTGGAAATTAAAAATGCTTATAATTGTATTTAAAACACAATTCTTATTTCCACAAAGGGCTTAACCGATTAAAGCAGATATAGAAAAACTTAATTTTGATCACTTCTCATGATATTTGATTGAAGTCAATTTTTATTCACAATAAAAATTCAAATTATGCAAATGCGTTAGTTATCGTCAGGCACGTTATCAAGTATTAAAACGAGAAAAATATACTAATTTGATAAAAGGATATTTAAACTGACCTAAAATCACATATTTTATCATACGCGGCAAGAGCGAGTCTTGTTATACGAAAAATACTGGGCCATCTGACGATAACTAATGCAGTGACGATTACCAGTGCATTTACCTTAAATTAGAACCACCCTAATGCCGCAAGGACCCCCAGAAAAGTTTCATTCCTCTAGCGCATGTCTAACCCACCCTAAATTAACCACAAAACATATTTTTAAACTCTTTAAAAAGATACCAATTTAAAAAGTCCAAATGTTTTGGCTGATAATGGCAGAATTTCATGTCAACAGTATTCAAAAAAAGTTTCATCTTATTAGTGCATATGGAGCCCACCCTACAGCAACCCTTAATGTTTCAAAAATTGTATATATCAAGACACTTTCTATTGTACTATAAGACACTAATTCAAAAAGTCGAAATGATTTCGCTGATAATGGCAGAGTTTTTTCAAAAGCATACCAAAAAAATCTGCCCGCCGCGCGGGCACATTCTCATCGTGGGCGGCTCGCTTCGCTCGCAAGTTGAGCGCGCCTAGGGCCCCGAAACATGTTGGTTCCCTAGTAGTATAAAAAAGACGGAGAAAGGGAAAAGTGAGTGGTTGGTTTTGGTTGACTTTTTCCCTTTTTTCCTCTTTTTTCATTTGGTTATTTTTGTCTCGAGTTTTGTCTCTAATGAGCCGAAAAGTGAGGTCGTTTGGAAGTCTGTTTTTCCAATTGTGAATCTTTTTCATGCTCATTTTGCAAAAAATTATTCATGATAAAATAGATTTCTTCTCAATCTTAATTTAAAAAATTTTTAAATAGAGACACTAAACTCATGATTCGTTCCAAACTGCAGGGTTTGTTTATGAATATTTTCTGAATTCTTTTAATTGAGTCTAAATAATTTTACCTCAATTTCTGGAAAGAAATCTTTTTATTAAAAATTTTTGTAAGAAGAATGCCCACAAAGAAATGTTTTCGTTGGTAATGGCAGAATTTCGTGCCAAAAGTGTTGCTTTTGCTGCGCGGGTCAGGCTGAGAAAGAAGAACTTGATATGTGTACTGAAGGATTATATTGTTTCAATTCACTGATATTACAAAATAATTTTGGATTGTATAAGAAATACGTCTTCGCTACCTCTAATCGGGAGCGTAACTAACTGTCGAGAGAGAAAACGGAGCACCGAGACAAAAGCGAGAGGGTCCGAAAACTGGCACCCTCTCACGGCGACAGTCTGAACTTCAACATACCGCCCGCCTTGTTCATTGAACGAAGCCTACTGACTGCCTCTAGGGACAATGGAGTCAGTCTAGTGACGGGCCGCTTATATTCACGGGTTGCAGTATTGATCGTAGCCACACGAATGTGCTCGTCTCGTCCGGGATGAGTTTTAAAAATTCGACCTGAAGGCCATTTGCCGTTGATGGAGAGCAAGCGGGGATCGACCACGACCACTTAATCTCCAATCTTTAAGCCTTGATCAGTTGCCAGTGCGTCAATTTGTCCAGATCTTTCTCCATTGTCTCGTTGCCAGGTATAGAAATCAAGTCCTCCCACTGCAACGTGTCCAAATCGTCTGAATCCCCAGTCAGAGCGACGAGTGGACGACTATTCAACACCAATTCGGTACTGGCGAGTAACGTGTTGAACTCTTCATAAGTAAGGTTTTGTGGACCAATGGTCCTGTGCAGATGCCCCTTGAACAACTTCAATCCTGCATCCCATAGGCCACCAAAGTGAGGTGCCATGGGAGGTACAAAATGCCAGGTGATTTCGTGAGTGGCAAGCGTGTCTGAAACTTGGTTCCAGTCGACTTTAGCTTGACTAAAGGCTTCTTGCAGTTCACTGTCAGCTCGACGAAAATATGTACCGTTGTCACTCCACATATCTGAAGGTTTTCCACGGCGACTGAAATAGCGTGTTAATACTCCGATAAAGCTGTCAGTTGTCATGTCTCCAATTAGCTCGGAATGCCGCATATTTGTAGTGAAGCACACGAACACAACAATGTAGCCTTTACTGGTGCGAATACCTCTACCTTTAGCCGAAAGGATGTTAAAGGGCCCTGCATGATCTAGTCCAGTGCATGAAAATGGTCGACAGGGCGTAACTCGAGCTGTGGGCGAAGGATCCATTACTTGGTCGACTGAGCGTGCTCTGATTCGAGCACATATGGCGCACTTATGGAGCATGTATCGAATTTGGCATTTTCCTCCGATTATCCTTGCTCTATGCATCGAATAAGCGTACGTTAACCGAAATCCACCATGTAAGGCTCGTTGGTGGTCCCACGCAAAGATACGTTTTTGGAACGAGCAGCGACCATCAATTATGGGTGGATGTCTTTCGGAAAAAGTCAAGTGGGAGTTTTGTAGGCGCCCTCCTATCCGCAACACTCCATCTGAGTCTAGAAAAGTGTTGAGTCCCTTTAGTGAAGAATTGCTGGCGATGGATTTCGTGATTGTAATTGATTCATTTCCTCAGATAACCACAGTGTCTGGCTGAGTTGCACGAAGACCAGAAATGCAGTCTTTAATTCATTTGTATAGATGTATTTGGTGACGAGCTCGGGGTTGATAGCTCGCTGGCGAATCTTGCGCCAACGTAGAATGTAGGCCGTTACACGAAGCAGCCTTTCAAAATTTGAGCACCGTCCCAAATACTCTGCATTGAAGCTGCTAGTGACGCAACAAGTTAGTACTATCTCTGTTGAGTACGACGCCGGAGATGACATGGCAGTTGGTGGGAAAGGCCAGTGGGTCTCAGACTGACATAGCCAATAAGGACAATTCCACCAAAGTCGCTCAGACAATATCTGTGTACATTCAATACCTCGTGATGCGTGATCCGCTGAATTGAATTCAGTTGGGACTTGGCGCCATGCCGAGACTGGGAAAATTTCTTGAATGTGTTTGACGTAATTATCGACCACGGCATTCCCGGTAGGTTCCTTTGACTGAAGCCAATGAAGAACAATCTGAGAATCTGTCCAAGCACTACAATTCTCGACTGGGACTTCTAATTCCGATGTAAGTGAATTTAAGAGTTTAGCTGCGAGCAAGGCTGCTCTCAGTTCTAAGCTAGGAATCGTCATACGTGGTATGCACGTGGATGAAGGTCGCAAACTTCGGATCAGAGACAGCTTGGTTTTGACCACAAGTAAATGGACAGAAGCACTGCCGCTGTACGTAGGCACTCGTGAATAAACTGCGGCTGCCATGGCTCTGCGACTCGCATCAGAGAAGGCGTGTAGTTGAAACCCATGTACGGAGCTTGCTCCAATCCATCGAGGAATGTTCATATTGTTCAGCGCGTTCAGACTAGCGATAAAATAAACCCAGCGTTTTCGATAAGATGAAGGCACGATCTCATCTCATTCGAGTCGGCGTGATCCAACCACAAGGGTCGAACAACTTAGCTACTATCGAGAGGATTTCACGCTTCGTTTGACCATATGAGTAGATTTGAGGTGGGGTTAAACGGAAACATTTTGGGGGTCCCAGAAGACATCCAATTCGCTGACTATAGGCCGTCACTACAAAGTTGATGCCACGTGGGGCGAAGTCGATCTGTTTAAGGGAGATCTGCCAATAGCTCAGGTTGATTGTCTACCCACTTTCTGAGGGGAAAGTATCCCGCTTGTAATAGTTGGATGAGTTGATCACGTAGAGTCTTCACCTGTTGAAGGGTATCACTTACGATCATCACGTCGTCGACAAAGCACCTTCCGAAGCACCTCAGATGCCAGAGGATAAGTCGAATCGTGGTCAACACACAACTGTTGTAGCGTTCTGAGTGACAGATATGGCGAACATGACTCGCCATACACGTACAATTTACAAATATCGGCTCAAAAGGCGAACTGGTGGCGCCTCGATCGAATGAAACGTACGTTATGTTTGTTTGTAACTTGGGCCCAGCATGAAGGACATCATTCAAGCTGTAGCCTGACGAAGTAGATCTTGAAGTATTGAAAACCACTCGGAGCCGTTGATCATGGTCACCTCTTTGCCAGATGCCATGGTGAGAAATGTAGTGCGTAGGACGCTCAATCGTTTCCAACTCATCCTCCGGCAATGGTGTCATGTGCTCAAGGTTGATGTAATCAGCCAAGAATTGATCGTATTGTTTTCTCATCTCAGTGTCGTGTTGCAAGCAGCGATGTAGTGATTTGAGAGAGGCCAGAGCGCCAGTGAGACTCTCGCCAAGCATTTCCAACCCTCGATGTTAAGAGGTAAACGCACGATCTATCGTCCGTCAGGAGCTCTTTGATGGAAAGCAAAGATTCGTTCTCATTCTTCCTCGGATGGCGATTTTCGGAGAATCTTCGGAGTTTCTTCTAACTCCCAAAACCGTTGTAAAAGTGAGATGAGTTTGTCCTGCCAATTAATGGGTTCTGAGGAATTGAGGAGAGTAGTACAGGTTTGTAACGTTTCGTCCTACCCTACCTGTGTGTTATCCCATCGGACGCTTCAGTCTCGCCAGGGTTCTGGATTTGGGACAGGCTTTACGAGTGAAGAAACAGCGGTTTAAATGAAAATAATAATCAACTATATTCTCCCTATAGAATACATTCCTAATCACAACTAAGTGTGAGTGTTGTGTGGGTGTGTATGTGGTGGCGTGTGTCTGTGGAGGTTGGAAAACTACCCCTGCGTCGTCCTCTGAAATCATACGGGAGGATACTGTACGATTGCAGGCGGGATATCGTTCGATTGCGTAACTTGGTGGCATGGCGGTGGTTCTCTAGGCCTGGGCCTTCAACCGGAGGTTTGTACGACGTGCAGGTGGGTTGCCGCGGGTAGGCCGGTCAGGGGCACCTGACGCCGACGTACCCTGGCCTCGATGGGTGGCCAGAGGAGCGCCTGTCGACCACCGAGCGAGTCGGTCTCGAGGAGCAGGAGGTGCAGGTGGGTTACCGCGGGTAGGCCGGTCAGGGGCACCTGACGCCGACGTACCCTGGCCTCGATGGGTGGCCACAGGAGCGCCTGTCGACCACCGAGCGAGTCGGTCCCTGGGAACGAGGATGGATGGTACTAGGAGGCGGGGAAGGTGGTCTGGTCGCCTACTGGGAGAGTATGGCGGCCAGAGGAGTTGCACCGGGTGAGAGCTCCCCGATGGTGCTCGGTTCACCGCACCCGGCGAACTGCTGTTTCTGCGTCGCGCGGCTAGGTATAAAGCCTGTCCCCGCGCGACGCGCCGGCGTACCGGATGGTGGTGAGTGGAAAGGACCGCGGTGGCTTGGTGGCTCGGTGTGCGCATGGACCTGCGTATTATGTGACGGTGCGTTACAGGTTTCAAAGTCAGAACTTGAGATGCTGCTTGAAACTTTGCCGGTGAGAATCCAACCCAAGACGGTTCCTTGAGCTACAATGTCTTCTTGTCCAAGAATTTCGGGTTCCAAAAGTAAGTAATAGACATCCGCTCCAAGCAAAAGATCAATAGATCGCGGCTGTCCGAATGAAGGATCAGCTAAGTTTAATGGCTGCCATCGTTGCACGGTGCGTGGATCAACGGGAGATGTGGGTGTGATCAATTGCAAATTCTGAAGACAAAGGGCTTCAATGGGAAGCTTCATGGAGCCTGCTGAGGTGTGAAGATAAAAACGATCCATTGGCCTTCCTGCTACCCCACAAATTGAAATCGCTGATTTGTTCAATGGTGCTCTCAATTTCCGAGCAAGGCTGGTCGAGGTGAGCGTGACTTCGGAGCATGGATCCAACAATGGCCTTACCGCAATCGGTCGACTAGTTTCACTGCTCAACCTCACCACGGCCGTGGGGGACAATTGTCAGTCAGGAACGAGACAAATGTTATGACGAGGTCCCGGCGTCGCTGTTGGATGATTCGGTTCTTGGTTTTTTGGCCGGGGTCGGTGATGTTGGATCAGCTACTCGGCGCTTGGTATCAGATGAATGTAGCATGGTGTGGTGATGGCTTTGGCCAACTATACACGTACCTGGAAAAGGACATATACATCCACGTCATGTCCTGGCAGTAAGCAGTTGACGCGGAGCCGTGTTCTTGTGACAAAGCCCAAACCTTCTGTGGGGCTCAAGCGTATGAAATTGCTGCAGCGAACAATGTAGTGTGCGCCGTGACATTGCTCGCATGGTGCAGGTCTAGTTCGATAGTTATGTTGTTGACGAGACGCAGGTGTTGAAGATGAGTAGAAGCGATTCGGTGGGACGGCACTTCTCGGTAGTATAAACCCATCGGCGTCAGGCAGGCTACTTCTCGACGATCTGGAACCTTCAGCCGAGGTAAGGGTGCGGCATCGTCGTTGCAAGAATTGCATCAGCATGTCATAGGTAGCTCAATTGTCGTCTGATGTATCCATATATACTTCAGAGCGCTCAAGTTCGTCCTCCCACGCTCTTCGCGTGACCGGGTCGATTCTGGTCGTGGCTATGGAGACAAACCAGTCATCCCATGATTCGATCGGTCGTTTCAAGGTTTTCAACTGATCGCGATGACGTTCCAAGGTGTCGATTAAAGACCGGAGCCCCGCTACAGTCTCGTGTCTCATAGGTTGAATGTTGCGCAGAGCCACCAAGTGATCTTGTATAAGTAGCCGTGGATGTTCGAAGCGAGATTCCAGTAACACCCAGGCTGTGGCATAATTAGCACCTGTTACTTGTAGATTTTCGACCGCTGACTTAGCTTCGCCCTCGACGCGAGACTTCAGGTAAAACATGCGTTTCACATCGCTGAGTTGGGCATTTCTATGAATCAAGTCGCGAAAATGGTCTCGAAAGGTTTCCCAATTCTCTCGCTTGACTGAGAAAAAGGGCACCTCGATGGTCGGCAGCCGCAACCCTCAGAGTTGGCTACAAAATTGACAAGTGCGTTTGACGCAACTGGGAGAGCGACTGCAACTGGCTCGAGTCTGCGTTGCTGGTCACAAATGCGAGTTCGCGCGATAATATATGCAATTTCTATTTTAGCATACATGCTCTCGAAGTTGTCATTGTCGTTCGGAGGTAGTTGAATGAGCACTAAATGATTTCCTTGAAAAGCTGGCCAGTAATTTTCTAACATCTCGAGACGTACTTGTAGCGCTCCTAACGTCCAGTATTCTGTGGGTATGTCGAGGATGGAAGCAGCGCAGTGCCGGAGAGCGCCACATAATGCCCCTTTTACGGCTGGAAGATTTTCAACTGCCCTGTAAAAACGCATGCGTTAGCTCGACAATCTGAGCGCCAGAGGCGCTGAGTTTGGAACAACAAAAACCAAAAGAAAAAAAAAGAATAAGAGAAAAAGAGATCCAGCTGGTTTCCGCCTGCCAAGTATGTAGTGATAGAACAATTAGAAAGCAATAGCGACGCGTGACGTTACGGACTAGAGAAAAAGAAAGCGATAATGACGGAACATGCCGACAATATCCTAGCTTATCCGAAGTAATTGTGCGTCGATGTTGAAGCTCGTCTTGCGAGTCAAACATCGTCGCCATGTTTGAGAAGCGAAGGAGAAAGAAATATGTAGAAAGAGACGGACAGTTAGATCGGGCTCGACTAACCCGCTTCCCCCCTCTTTATCTTTTTTGTATGTTCGCCACACATTTTCGTATTCCTTTGTTGCTCTGAATGCATGATTGTAAAATCTCGCTAGCGGGAGAAAGCTCGACCACGTGTTTCTTAATTATAGTAAATTTTATGCTTGTATATGAGAGAGATGAAAATAGTTCGATTGCTCCAAAAGTTCTTTTCAGGAGGGAGTTCGCTCGAACACATGCTTTAAATTGTTGCAAGATTAACGTAAGAGAATGCCTCTTTTTTTTTTTGCTCATCGATTTCGTGCAACAGATCTCTCGACCGCGTGTCTGCGCTGCTCAGCGCACTGTGGATTTTGTCTCCTTTCCTTTGTCCCCTGGACGCAGAAATTACCTCCGTTGCTTGCTGAATCCGGCTCGCTATAGGACTAATGTTGCTTTTGCTGCGCGAGTCAGGTTGAGAAAGAAGAACTTGATATGTGTACTGAAGGATTATATTGTTTCAATTCACTGATATTACAAAATGATTTTGGATTGTATAAGAAATACGTCTTCGCTACCTCTAGTCGGGAGCGTAACCTACTGTCGAGAGAGAAAACGGAATAGCGAGACGAAAGCGGGAGGGCCCGAGCACTGGCGCCCTCTCGCAGCGACAGTCTGAACTTCAACGGAAAGTATACGAAACAAGTTTAATTTCTCTAGCGCATGCGAAACCCACCCTAAATTAATCCATGAAGGTTCAGAAAATATGTAGACAAAAATTTGAATGTCGAAATGAATAGTCGAAGAGCATAAGGGGCTAACCCTCATTCTGATCATTTTTTAGGAAAACGTAAAAACTGTATCATTTGTTATTTCCATGTAATTTTTTGTTAGCGTTAACAAAACTGAGAGAAAATAGTATAATATACAACATATCAAGGTTTCAGAGCAATATTTATAGTATTTCTCAAATTGTGGACTCTTCAAGTTTCCCTGGAGCTATCCCAATGGGTATTCGGTGAACATAAAGGGCTAACCCTCAAGCCACGTCTACATTCGTGCTGCATGTAAAATACGATTGACCAGTTTTCTCATTTTTTTACGCGAAAAACCGACTTGGGGGAATGATTTTTTATTTGAACTGCTTCGAAAACTCTATTATAATAACCTTAGTGCAATTCGTGGATATTTTTAATAATTAATTGTGTGCGAACGAAAAAAAATGAGGAATACTCGTGCACGTCACTTGTTGACGAACAACTGGCTCTTGTTTTCTTAAAACCTCACGGGACTAACAAAAAATCATGAATCTCCATAAGACTCTGTACGGGGTTAGCTCCTTATGTTCCCCGAGTACCCCTAGGGATGTCCCCTTTGGGAACTTTGTAATTTCATGAAAAATAGTCAAATCCAATTTTTTTCACTTTCTTAAAAATCACTATACGCAGGACAGATAGGACAATACGAAAAGTCAAAAAAGTAAATTTTGGAAATTTCGTGGGTAAGCCCCTTCTGTTCCCCGACCATTTAAAGTTTTTTCCTTTATAATGTTAGAATTGCATGTCAGAAGTTCCCCTTAAAAAAGTTTTATCCCTCTAGCGCATGTGTGTCTCACTCTAAATGAAGCCCTACAGTTGATCAAATTTTTTTTTTTTTTAAACACTAATTTAAAAAGTCAAAATATTTTTGCTAATAGTGGCAGCAGGAGTGGTTGGCTGCCGCCGGCAAGTAGCGGCTAGCTTCAGCCTCATTTTTCATGTTGAACATTTTTGGTTAAATAACTGTATTTTGCATTCGTTTAGAAAATTGGTTTATAACAATCACATTTATTGGCAAATTATGTTTATTGTTTAAATTATGACGGGCTATCGGCTATCCAATTAAAAATGATGATAGGCAAGTCGATTAAAAATATCAACATCGAAAAAAGCCAGTTTTTATATATTCATATCAATATATTATTATTATTGATATTAATATTAATAAATAATTATATTACTGCAAAGTTGTTCCCTTACAATATTATTTTGATTCAAATGACTTGCAATATAATGTCAGTTCATTAAAAAAAATCGTATTAAAAACTTGCTTGTCTTTTTTTGTGGATTTCTTTGCGAGAAATTAAGTATTTTTAGATTTATAGATAATTTAGTGAACGAAAATAATAAATAATTTTCAAAGGATTTCGTGAAATTAGGTACACGAGATTTTTTTATGATTTAAAACCGCTGATAAATTCTCAGCTACTAGTATGAACACTACATATTTATAATGATATACATTTTTTCAAATACTTATGATAATCAAGCATTTTCTCATAATTTTCCCTATCTCCAGCCAGCCGGAGGATTCAGTGAAAAGTGGCCCCTGCATAGTCCCCGGTCTTCGCAGAAGAGAAGGGATCTCTGGGGACTGGCCTGAAGAGGCAATGCTGTCATCGCTCCGACGAGGGAATCCGCGAGGGTAAGTCATTTTTTGGTCCCTCCTGCCTCCAATCAACCAATACATAGAGACAGGTTGTAATGTCATATTAAATTGAAATCGCATAGTCTAAATAAAGAATTCTGGAATTCGAAACTGATGCAAAGCGAAAGTGTTAGCGTATTGGGATCCTAAGAAAGTATAATTAATTTGGAATCGATAGATATACAGCTAAGTTATCTGCGCTCGAAAAAAATTGGTAAAACCTTTCTTGCTTGCAGAGTTTTAAATTTTCTTTAGTTACGATTTTTGTTGCCTTCGTGGAGGTCAAAAAAGTCTTCCTAAATATTTTAAAGATTTAAATGAACAATTTTCTAAGAGATAATTCCTGGAAACAGCCTGGCACCATCTGTTGCCTAAACGTGGCAATTCCTTATGGATGAATTCCACTTGTTTACATGCGATTGAAAATAAATAAATAAATATATACTGAAAATGAGAGTTTAACTATCAGATAACGAGAGTGTCTGTAGAAAAAGTGATAAAATCTCGATTTAGGGAAAACAAACTTTTGCTCGAGTTTATTAAACAGTTTGATCGGAGTTGAGGTTTGTATTTCTCTGTCTATGACAGATCTCCTATCGGATTACAAATATTACATAAAGTATTTCAATACTCTTGTTTTTCGAAAAAGTTATCTGGACAAATTGTTGTGTTAATTGGGTAAGTAATATTATTTATATTCGCATATTTATAAGATCTATTATTTTTGTAAACTTAATGCTAGTTGTCAGATTTTGAGGTTCGAAAGTTTTGTTATCCCAGAATATTTACGGAGTGTATTTTATTTTAATTTAAATGACATTGAGTATTTTATTAGTTTTCTTGAGTTTTAAGTGAAGCTTTTTTAACCATTCGCTATGTTATGTGAAAAAACTTCTTTCTTATGTTTGTTGATTATAGCAGAAGCGACAGAACGTAGTCAAAAAGTTATATAGGAAAGGTAACTCGAATTGTTGTGTGGTGTTAGAAAATTTATAATTATAATTATAGATTTCCCTAATACTTCTATTTATGTTACAATATATTTTTTATTTAATAAACACCTGTAATTTAACGTCGTATGGGGAAAACTAACAGGCGTTTGTCTGATGACGCTGCACTGAATTTTGCTTATTCCATTCACTTTCAACTCCTGCACCCTCACCACATGAATTACTGCTAAACTTGTTCTCTTATTGAGTGTTTCAGGGTGAAAATCGATACTATGACTTATAGCTTGAAATCCTGTTTTAATTAAAATATTCATCATCAATCCGCTTGTTGACATTCGACCTGTAATTTTTAAGGTTGTGTTCATAACCAACAACGAAACTAGAACGGGTTTAGCTGATGCTGAAAAGACAATTTTTTCACGAAATCTTTTTACAAGAAAGTTTCCTCTATTATTTTGCTTTGTTTAAAAAAATGTTATAATATGGGTTTTCTAAGAAATCATTTATTCATTTATTATATTTAAAAACAATGCACACGTGCTAAGTTATGTAAATTTCTATCCATAAGGGATTTTAGGCGTTGGCCGCCGCGGGCGCTGCCTGTCATATCCGGTAAATATCAAGGTCATGTCCATACCCAATATAATTTACAACAGTTTTTGGAAAAAAATTTAACACCTATATAAGTAGGAGAAGGATTTTTTCGGGTTCATGAAAACTTTCCAGTAAAAAAATGCACTAGGAAAATATCGTTAAGACCCAGGAATGGACATTGAAAATACAGCGAATATTTTAAATTCCGATAAATTCCGAAAAAAATCGACAAGTCCCAGAAATCGAAATTGAAATTACAACAATTGTTCAAAGTTTGAAATTTGGTATTTAATAGAATTTTTTCTATTGTATTTCTGTGCTACAAAAGCCCACTCATGTCCAGAAAAACCTTAAACCACAAGTTATAAAGATATTTTCATTACATGCCAAAATTTACTAAATTCGCTTTATTACCAATTTCGATTCCTGGGTCTTGGCGATTATTTTTCTTGTACATTTTTGTCACTCAAAAGTTTTCAGGTACGGGGAAAAAAATTCTTGTATTTACACAGGTGATAAGAATTTTTTCCGAAAACTAGGGTGAATTAAATAGGACTTATCTCTTAGTGAATAGTTGATTAAAATCAGCAAATATTGGAGACTTTTTTAAATTTTTTATTTTCGACCCACCCCAATTTTCGCCTTGAACGTATAATATACGTTCAAGGCAAAAATTGAAAAATATACATATTATTGTATATTTTTTTCTTGCTTGGAAGCACACAAATCAAAAGAAGCTGAGTTTCGCGTTTTATTGATGATAATAATAATAATAATAATAATAATTATGGCGTAGGGATGTGGCGACCCCATCGCCCGAGAGCTCCGGCTCTTGC
>CAKNYM010034174.1:0-12728 GCA_932195095.1 Andricus curvator
GACAACTTTCAAAGACGATGGGCCACCTCTAAATATTGTTTAAAATTAAAAAAAAAAAAATCTGGCTTCTACAATCGCATAAACTACCGTTATTTGCCCTTCACTCCTAAGAAACCCAAAAGTGTTTTTTTCTGGTCACCCTAGTACACACACACATATGTATTGGAACAAATTATTTGAAAAATAAATATACGTGTAACGTAAACTTTCATGCAGTGATGGAAAAAGTTTTCAACCCAGTGGGCTCACAATATTTAAGCTGTTTTGAGAATTTTCTAAAACATTCCAGGAACGGTGCCTATGTGTCACATGTTCCACAAACGTCCCAGAAAGGTTCTTATGATATGTCGTAGACACCGTTCCTGGATCGTTTTTAGAGCGTTCATAAACGGTTTAAATATCGTGTACCCACTATGGGAAGTTGTAAATTTTCCTTAGAATATATCCTAGTGTCCCCAGGGTTACAATAATGGCCACGCTCTTTCTCTTGTACAGCTCGAACGTCGCTTCATGACGATAACGATAATGCTATACACGCGTTGCAAAGTATAACTTAATTACGCGTACCGACTACCCTCATGTCCCGTGTGTAATGCGCAATTATATTTGCACGTATAATAATAACCGTCCGTTTCAGTCTTCATTACAACCTCACATGTGGTTACGCCTATATGAATGTATATAACGTACGGCAGAGTAATAACGACTGTTTGAACGTTAATAAACTTTTTAGTAATATAGGAGATATATTTTATTATTAACGTCCAAATCACTGTCCATCATAATAACATGATTAAATTACAAAATGATTGAACATTGCAAAATTTAGTGGTTCGACAGAAAATGCATCAGCCTGGAAACATAAAATTCTCTGGATTTTTCAAGGAATGTGTCACAAATAGTAAAAAACGTTGCTTAATTTTTTTAAATTATTTATGCTACGTAAAATAAAAAATCGCAAAAAATTGAAAACAAATTGTGGAATACGAAATCTAAAATAAGAGGAAAGAATCTGAGGAATCTCAGCGCACATAGGAGCATAAGTGCCAAAATTTGCAAATTCGTTTCATTTTGGCATAATTTGATGTAGGCCTTCTAATTCATGTCCCTGTAAACGTTTTTGACAAAGTCGACTTGCAAATGAGTGGAATAAGAATTGGTGCTTGCATAAAGTCGTAAACGTCACATGATTATTACAAGAATGAAAAACCATCTAGATAACCTATAGTGAAGTTCATACCCATCAGGTGAGCAAAATGAGAAATGCCGAATCGAAATGAAGAATTGAGAATGATAACTGGATAAGGACCATTTGAAGTTGACACATCAAATACGTTATTTTAAATGTAACAAAGTACCAACCTCCTATGGTCCTTATCCAGTTGCCATTCTCATGTCTTCAAATATATAAGAGCGGTTTATTGCCACTCATATACGCGTTGCATGGATTGCCTGCTGTTATCAAAAAACTGGTAGCATGAGTAGCCCATAGGGCTAATGAAAGAGGATGGACCGTTAGCCAAAGTTTTGGAGATCTTCTCCAGTAGTCGAAGACAAGAATGAGTTGGTTAGGTTTGGACGAGCACTCGACACACTTTTCGATAGTACGATTAGGACTGGCGGAGGTCGAAGGAGCGGTATCCTTTGCGCGTCGTTAGACTAAATTTTGGTACCCCTCGAGTTAGCTCGCCATTTCGGGCTTGGGCTGACAATCCTTTTTTGCAGGACCATAACATCTCGGATTTCCATAGGTTACAATTCTGTTGCAAAGAACAGACCAAAAAGCATTTGTTATTAAAAAATTGGGGGATAAAATGACATATTTTGCATTATTTTACTTCTACATGATTAGGGATACAAAATTTGTTTGTCAATGGGAATATAAAATAGGTATTTACTCTATATTTCAAATTAGTGGATTTGAATGAAAAATTGAGTATGACTCGGCATTGAAAAAGAATAGAAAGTTCAATCGTATCCAATCATTGATTGTGCCCTTTTTCCAAATCATGAAATGAGATATGAAATGAGGAAAATTAAATCGATTTCAATTTTCTTCTAAAAAAATAAATATGTTGAAAGACAGCCTCACATGAAATCAAAAAGCTTTTTGTTTTATACGTGACAGAGAAACCTTTAATTATGGAATGCAAAATATTGGAAAGTACTTTAATAAATGTAATTGAGTATTTCAAAAAATGCTGACGAAATGTTTGATTGAAACGGATTTAATTTTTGTATTACATATCTCATTTTATAGATTAAAGAAAATGCGCAGTCATTGATTAGTATGCACTAAATAATTGAATTATATTCTTTATTTACCTACGAAACGATATTTTTTTTAGGCCAATTTTTTCAAACAAACTTAAAAAAAGTATAGTTGTTACCTGGCAAATTAAGTTTTTATGGGTGAATTGTTTGATGTAATATGTAGTCGTCCGCATGAAAAGGGCCCTTATGGCCAGTTATAGTTTCGGAGATATTCACGTTTTTCTAAGTTGATGTCAAAATGATTATTTTCGGGTTTGAGTAGGTGGTGATACTGGGACTTATAGTGAATCTATTGGGACTATACTTATATCCTGAAGGTAACTGGAAGTAGATATATTTCATGCTCGAAGAAAAAGAATTCCTAATTCAAAAATGCCCCGGTGACTCGTTTTTTTTAACTTAGTGGGTTCTTTTTGGGCCTAAAAATACGGGAATTTATCCAGATTTTATCTGCCAGATTATAATCAACCTTTGGTTTTTTTAAACGGTTTGCATCCGCCAAAGCTCTCGCTGTATTATGCCCACTACATTTGATAGTCCAGAGGTCGGATTCTTCGGAAAAATCTCCACGAAGCTTGTCATCCAGTTCAGCCAGATCTTTGGGTTTGAGAGAAACCTGGATGTTGATGCTTCTCTGGGTCCTGAAGCATCGCTCTTCCTCTATAGGATGCCTGCCCGCGATACTTTTTCTGGTATGAAACAAATTATGAGATCAAGGAATTTGATCATTCTCATGAGCCTCAGCGCATGTGACGTCATTCGGCAGTGAATTTCCTATTTTAAATGGGAATTTTCACAAAACACTATACTGAAGTATTTTCTCTCTCATTGTACCTTCCTATTGAGAACGGTAATTTTTCTAACCTATTTTGCAATTTATGTTATTTAAAATGCTACTTATTGCAATAACGGTTTTATTATTTACTTTGTGAATATCATTTTTGCTAACTTCAATTTGCTATCGAAAATATAAGTCTTTTCAACTCTAAGTGGTAATTATTAAGTTTGGAGTATATTTATCATTGATATGTAAAAAAGTATTTCTTCGTATCGCTGTGGCATTCATACTATTTTTCTAATATATCCTAGCTAGCCATCAAACTCTTATAGGAATAAATATTATAATAGAAACTTTTAGAACCAATAGCTTCTCCGTATATAACGGATTAGTTTCAAGGAAATTTTTTGGTCATCTAATATTAATTGCGATTCTTGGGTTTATCTTTACGCCGGCCTTTGGTTGGCCTAAAATACTCATGGAACATTATTAGAAAAAGGGCTTTACGACATTTGCCGGTAAAACCTCTTTGTACCCTCCAATTGCCTTTAGATTTGTCTTTAGATTTGATTATTCTTTCAATGGTTTCTTTGATTCTTCAAAATTTAGGCTATGATACTCGTAGTTGGTAGGAATAACTGTTATTATTGCATGTTGAATACGACACAGTTTGGAGCTCGTACAATTCTGGTAGTATATTGATAAATAATCACAGTATAAATGAATAAATGTTTTTGAATAGCAGATTTAAAATACTCTTTCATGAATGTATATGCTACAGGCAAAGTATACAATCCAGTCATTGTATATAATTCTTAGGCATTATACATAATGCATGGCTATTTCAGGCAAAGTATGTAATGGAATACTTATTCTATACATTGCCTAGACATGTGATGCAGTTAAAGCAGGGAAATAGTGGAATTTACAAATGGCCCACCATTGTCAGACTGTAACACTGAAGGTGCTGCAAGTAGAGTGACAATGTGAATCAAATTTAGGGCTATCTATGGATTATCCAGATGAGATTTGAAATCTGTCAAGTTTATGGCTTTTAAAAGTCTTTAATTTTCAACAGTGAAAATGATCTTGTTTTGTATTTTTTGCAATGTTTTATTAACAATGTGATATCTTAAAATTGTCCGATTTTTAATTGAAGATTAAAAAATATGAATCATTTAAAATTGAAACATATTTGAACGCTTAATATTCAATTAAGCCCTTTTATAAGTTTTAATTTTGCAATTAAACTTTGAATGATTGAATTCTGAAAATTATATCTAACAATTCAAGAAATGTTAAGTGTTTTTCATAAGCTTGGCTAGTCGTCCCGAAAATTTGGGACTAGTCCATCCATTTTTGAACTCCCTTAATTTTTCAGGACGACCAGTCACAGCCTTTAAATTTACATAAAATAATTTAAATTTTAGAGGGTTTAGGTGTAAAAAAGATTTAATATCCATTGTCGGTGACTAAAATTTTTTTCAGTATTAAATACAGTTCGGATTTGCTTAAATTTTAACGTTTCGTGGTATACATTTTTTAATTTTTAATATTTACAAGTTCAGGGCTCGGGCTCACTTTAGAGCATACATGGCAGTGTATTTAGATTTATAAGACATAGGTAGGTGCACCGGTCTCCTGACACGTATCAGTGGTCAGACAAATATTTATTTTTTTTTAACCAAATTGTTATAATGTTATGAAAGTGCAGTCATGCGAAAGAGATTTACATTTCTTTTTGAACCCACAAACATTTTGACAATTTGCAAGATGTAACACTTTTTCATTTAAAATGGTTTATTTCCCTTCCTTAATTAACTTTCATAAACAAATTGCATAATATTTATCGTAGTATAACAGGCGGAAAGTTTAAGAATAGTGGGAAATATTATGTATAATTTCTTTTTTTTATTTGTTTGTTTATTTTTTATTTGTACTCTATATGAATGATGTTGGCCTCCTAATAGAGAACCATTTGTTGTTGTATGTCGACGACGCAAAAATTTTCAGAGCTATAAACTGTATGAAAGACTGTCTGGACTTGCAATTGGATATTGATAATTTTGTTACTTGGTGTGCAAGAAACTTGGTTGATGTGAATCCTGATAAATGCAATGTCAGAACCTTTTCGCGAAAAACTGATCTAATTGAATTTAATTACAAAATCGGTGATAAGCATCTCAAGCGAGTTTCACAAACTAAAGATCTGGATGTTTATCTACATTGTACCTTAAAATTTAATACGCAAACTGATAATATGGTTAGAAAGGCTAATCGATCTCTGGGATTTTTATTTCGAGCGTGCAAAAGGTTTAACAGGCCAAGTACGTTTAGAATGTTGTATTACTCTGTGGTGAGATCCAGGCTAGAGTATGGAATGATGGTGTGGTACACTGATACTCGCTATTTGGTGGAGGCTATAGACAAATGCCAAAGAGATTTTTAAAGCTTCTGAATTGAAAAACTGTTGGCCAGTTCTCATCCCCGTGCTCAGACTACCAGCAATTATGTAATAGATTCAACGAGTGGACATTAGAGAATCGAAGAACTGTTAGCATGATCATTTTTTCCTTTAAAATTTTGAAAAGCTACATTAATAGCCCATTTCTTCTGAGTCAGATTCCATTTGCAGTACCTCAATATTATGCTCGTGCTAGTGTGCCATTTTATCGTTATAGCTCTGGATCTAGAACTCCAATTCAACGAATGTGTGCGATCTATAATACAAATAGTGACTCTCTGTTTCAAAAACTCTGATTCAAATGATGTTATATATAATGCCGGATTATATACTTTGCCTGTAACATATACACAACGTCCTTCAACAACTGATCAGAGGGGCTTAAAATGTGAATATTCTTTTCTTACCAGAAGAGTACTATCTGAATAAAATTGCAACGTTTAAAAAAAGTATAAAATATAGGATAAATAACTGATATAATTCATGTAATGTCATTGCTATTTTTGAAATGAATATTCCAGATTTAATTTGGTGTATAATACTTTCTCCACTTGTTCATCATTTATCAATTTTATGACATTAAAAGTTTTTCTCTCCACTTCGTACTGGTTTGATTGCCGGGTAATAAACGCCCAGTCATTTGAAGCACCTTAAAACTTAGCTTAGATGTATTTGCCATCAACTCTAATTACAACTTAGGCATGTACAAAAGTCACATAATTTTTATTTATTTTTGTAAAGACAGCGTGACCACTAGCTTTAATTCCATTCTGGTGTATATGAGATATTTATAACTTCATCATTAGCAAAAATTTGCGATATAAGATAAAAAATTTGTTAGTATCGAATGATTTGTTAAACTTCTTTTGATACTTATAATTATAACGAACCTGCAATCCGCATGAAACTGCTCTTTCATTGACGTTCCATAGGTACACTCTGAATTTTCTCCCTCCATAAATATTTTTTGGCAATCGAAGAAACTTTTTTATCACTTGAGGGTCCAAATATTCATGCAACAATGCGTAGAATACAAAAATCGCTACGGGTTGAGAGTTCACGTGGCATGGTCGACGATTTATCTGACGTTAGAAGCGGCGAGATTTATTTCGCGTTTTATATCCAGACGATTGACCGCTGAAAAATGGCATCGATACTCCAGGGTTTTGCTGATACTGACAAATTGTGGTCAGGTCACCCGTACCGTTTCACAGTTGTGGTTGATGTACCTGCTATTGTATATGAACAAAAAATAACAGGTAATAAATTTTGAAGAAAATCACTCATACACGCTTTCGGGGAAAAAATTTGATAGACTACGTCGTAGTGATGCAACATCGAAACATCGATGTCCAAATGAAACATCAATTTTTTAAAACCTTTCATAGAAAACTACTAATTTGTAGAGTCCTTTAACTTGCAAGAAAGCATTATTAGAAAGGTAAAAAATAATAACAATGTTGCTCCAAATCTATCAAACAATTTATTTCAAAATTTCCCAACGTGGTTAATAATGATATATCTGTTGGAGGCCTGCAAAAATTGTTTAAACAATTATTATTCGTTTAAAAAATATATTTTTCTCTGTAAGACGTGGAAAAGGATTATTTTCGAGATATAAATTCCAGAGAATAATAACTTGTTACAATTTGAGGAAGAAAAGATTGTTTAAACAGATGGAAATTGTTTAAATGTATATGTATACCATTAAGCCATTTCCCTTTCAGGGTAGGCGTGACACTACCCGATTCGGGTAGTGTTTCTAGGTGGATAGTTTTCTTGTAGTTATAAATAACTACAAGTGTGGGCTCACCACACCCACGATGTGCCAACAGCACTCAGTATTCTTGAATGGTCACCCATCCAAGTACTAACTGCGTCCAACGCTGCTTAACTTCAGTGATCTGACGAGAACTGGGTTTTTCAGCGTGGTATGACCAATTATATAAAAAACAAAACATATTCTTACCATTCATGAAATCTATCCCTTATATACCGAAAACAATAATTTTTCACGATTTTAAGAAAAATATAATTCTTAAACAAATAATAATTGTTTGAATAATTAAAAATTATTTACAAAATACTTGGAAACTCGTCCCTTATCAATAAAAAATAATTCTTGTTAAAAAATATCCAAAATTTGACAAAAAAAGAAAACAAGAAAAATGTTAAGTTGATAAACTGTAAGTAGAAATTAAGAGAGAGAGAGGGAGAGAGAGGGAGAGAGGGAGAGAGAGAGTATATTGAAATATTTGTGCAATGCATGTGGGCGAAAGAAGGTACACCAGAGACTCGATAGATGAACAATATCGGGGGTTGCCTGAAAATAGCCTTGTTCATATAGCGCGTACAGCGAAACGTAAAGAGTCAGGGTCGCCTGAACCGTTTCCATAGTAATTTCGAGACTAAGGAGATTTTGGTAGAGATCCTCGAAGACAGAGCCGAGTCCAGAGCGAAATAATTAAGTCAACTTTTCCAGATAAGTTTCTTTTTTTTTCTTTCTTCAATTACTACTAATTTTTTGAGTTTCAAGATATTTTTAAGGGATTTTCAATATGTTGGGGAATTTTATAAAATTCCAGGGCTTTTAAAATTGATTTGCGTAATTTAATGAGATTTCAAAGATTTTGAAATACTTTAAAGCATTCCAAGGGAATTTAAACAGATTCTAAGGAATTTTTCTTCTTCTAAATATTAATTTCAGTACTTTTGGGATTTTTAAGGATTTAAAAAACCTTTTGCCCATGCATTCTGGCTGAGATTCAAAAATTAAAGCTCTTTTGGTATATATATATATATATATATATATATATATATATTTCACAGGACTATTTTCCTTTCTCAGTTTTTGAAACACAAAATATCACGGAATTTTATAATATTTTGAATACCCCTCAAAAATCTACTCACAAAAATTCTTAAAATTTCACAGCTCTCCAAATAACTATTTTACTATTTCAAGCAGGAGAAAATTTAATATATATATATCTATGTATAACTCTTCTTCAAATTAAAAAAAAAAAAAAAAAAAAAAAAAAAAAAAGAGATATTGGTTCCTCGTTTAGAGGTAGGCCGGTATTCGACACATATTAACTCCTATCTAATACAACGCTGGCTCGCAAAACAAATTTCGCGCACAAAGGTGATAGTTGGGTGTACAATCTAAACATGAATAAATAATACAAACAATAAAGTAGCCTCGGAATGGACTGAAACTTTGATTGACGAAATGCATACACACGGTAAACGTAAAATTCGAGTTTCAGGCGATGAATGGAGACTGGATGTTTGGAATGCTAGAGGAGTGAATTATCTTAAAGTAAGAGAACTACGAGAAACTATGCATGCTAGGAAACTAGATATTTTATGTGTACCTTAGACGAAGAAAAAGGGTTGCGAAAGTAGAAACATAGAAAATGGGGTGTTGAAAGGTGGTTTTGAAATATGGTCAGGAGTAGGTAGTGAATCAAATCGTAGTCAAGGGGTCGGTTTAATTATGAATGAAAAAGCAAGACAGCATCTCAAGGATCATGATTTTGTATCTCCCAGATTGTTGTGGGCTAGAATGAAGGTAGGAATTAGAAGATTATTTATCATAGCGTGCTACGCGCCAGTTGACAGTGAGCCGCGAGAAGTCAAAGACGCCTTCTGGGACACTTTAAATGACACAATAAGTACTTGCGATCAAGGTGAAAGAATAATTCTGCTAGGAGATATGAACGGATGGGTCGGCGTCCAACGCCAGGATACAGATACAGAAAGGGTGCTAGGTAATTTTGGGAATCCAACAAGAAAAAATTATAACGGGGAAAAATGAGTTAGCTTATGCTTAGAAAAGGGCCTATTTATTACCAATACTTGGTTTCGACATAAAATGATCCACACATACACCTGGTGTAAAGGAAATAATCGCAGTGTAATTGACTTCGTTATTGCGGATGAAAGACTAAGAGAACTAGTCAAAGATACAAGAGTCATGAGGGGTTCCGAATTCAATACTGATCATTACCTTTTAGTCTCTAAAATAAACATAGGGCGGAGATGGAGAAGAAAGAGAACAAAAAAAACGAGACAAAGTCGAATAAAGATTGAAAATTTACAGAAACCGGAAGTGCGAATAGAGTTTCAAAATAAGTTAAGCGAACGCATAGATAGGGCAACTTGGGAAGCGCTTATAAGCAATAAAGATATAGAGGGCGCGTGGACTTTGTTACGGGATATCATTGTTAAAACTACAATTGAAGTGTGTGGTACAGCAGTGGTAGGGAGAAAGTCTGGTGATGCGTGGTGGAATGATGAAATTCAAGGAGCCCAGCAAGAAAAGAAAGAAGCGCACCAGGGAACATTCAACATGACAGGTCTTAGCGATGAGGAGAGAAATAGACTCGAAAATGATTACAAAGACAAAAAGAGGAAAGTTAAACGACTAGTCAAGGAGAGTAAAGAAAAAATCAGAACAGAATAAGAGAACAAAATACAAAACTGAAGGAATTATGAAACTATTATATAAAAAGTTGAAGTAAAGTAAAAGTACAGAGTTTGCCAGCATGAGAAACAGCAAAGGCGAAATGCTATATGATATAGACGAGATAGTAGACGCTTTAAAAGACTTTTTTAAAGAATTATTAGGAGGTGAAGATATAGGAGAACAAAACTGCGCCATAGAATTGAAAAAGTCTGTGTCACTGAGGTCAGAGACATAATTAAGAACTTGAAAAACGGTAAGGCTGCTGGTATAGACAGTATTAGCGCTGAAATGCTTAAATACGGTGGCGAGTACATACTTCACAAGTTGTGCGAATTGATAAATTTATGTATCGAGACGGGGAAAGTCCCAGACGATTGAAAAAAAGCGATTATCGTACCAATATACAAAAGAAAGGGAGATAAAAGCAACTGCAGTAATTACAGAGGTATCAGCCTACTAAGTACCGTAAGTAAAATATACTCGAAAATACTTATTTGTAGGGTAATGGAAATCACAGAAGAAAAGATATGGGAAGTCCAAAGTGGATTTATGCCAGGAAGATCATGAACAGATCAGATATTTAGCCTACACGGAAAAAATTTATCCGTGAAGAAGTCACGAACTTGTAGCTAGGTCTCGGATACGAGATAAAAAAATGAAACATTAAATCCTTATTTCTATGAGAAATATATGGATAAATTTCGAAGTTTCTTACGTACAGTTCGAATTTCCTACGAACAGTTCCTGAAAATTTCAGACTGAAATAAAAAGAGGAAAAATTTTATTTGTGCGATTTAATTTTATATTAATTTATAAATTCGCAACTCAGAAGATTCGAACCTCAAACACTGCTGACTCACCAGTTTCTAAACATAAACCAGGAGTGCGTAAACACGCGCAGCCATCGAGGCCAAACAAAATAGGTATTATAAAACTTCTAGCCACTCATCCGACGAGCTCGAGGCACACATAGGAGCGCACACATGCACCGCGCGTGTGTGCGTGGGCCACGTACAAGGAGACTTAGTTTCGAGTTCCCAGATTTGTCGGGCAAGCTCGTGAGTGCTCTGAGAATCTTTTCCCAATCACTCGTAATATTTTTGTAATTATTCACGTAAAAAAAAGTGATGAACCGTTTTAGAATTTTCACATCGAGTTCGTCAATATTTCTCAAAGTTCGCAGGTTATTTACGAAAATACATAAATATCCGATGAATTTTTCTCATATCCGAGACCTCGCTACTAGTTCGTGACTTTTTTACGGATAAATTTTTTCCGTGTAAGACAGATCACAGAAAAAAGCTTGAGAGTAGGAAAGAAAGTTTTCTGTGCATTTATTGACTTAGAAAAAGCAGTTGAAAAAGTAAATAGAAATAAACTTTGGGAAGTCCTTAAAGAGTACGGAGTAAATGGAGGGCTCCTACAAGCAATAAAAATAATATATATAGGTAGTAAAGCGAGTGTAAGGGTAAATGGGAAACTGAGTGACTGGTTCGATATTATGCAAGGCGTGAAACAAGGATGCGTTATGTCCTCGTGGCTATTTATCATATTCATGGATAAGTGTCTAACAACTGCCCTCTTCCCCAATGCGAAATTCACAACGGGCGCGGTACTGCGCCAGTACCGGCGAGTACATTCACAATAGGCGCAGTACTGTTCCAGTACTGGCAAACTCCTGGCGTACGAAAATGCCGCAGTTAATTTAAAGAATGATAAAAAATCATTGAATTGTTTTTAGGACGCATCTACTTTATCCATTCATCATCATACGACTGCATATCGTCCGAATATTATTTATAATTTCAAAAATTAAAATTTCATTCAAACATTTTGTTTCATTTTAGCACCCACTACTGCTATACTCTAACCATATGACAAAAAGGTATATACAAAATAAATATTAATTGATTGCGAGTATTTTGACTTTGAATATTAATGGTCCTGTGTAAAGTAAATACATATATTACATTCTTAAATAGTATATTACAAATAAAATTTCTAACGCTACAGGGTATCGAACCTACATCTATACCTAAATCTATCGCCTAGCAGTCGGGAGTCTTAACCATTGCGCTAAACCTACAAGTTGAAACTCGATGAAAAAATCCATCCTGATAAGGTACAGCTCAAAAAAGTTAAAACACCAAATTTTAAACTCTTTTTTACTGATTAAATATTTATTATCATACGACGATATGTAAATGTAAAATATACGAACTGTTAACAGGAATATCAATAAAATAATTTTAAAATAAATAATTTAAATCGATTACAATTTTTCTTCGCGTAATATTTCGTTTTTTGGCGTGTTAGACTACTTTAAAACTTTCTACAATGACAGGAAATGTAATTTTTTATGAACATTTAAAATTTTTAACGACGGAACTTAGAAATTTGATCGTGAACTTTGAAAATTTTTTAATAACAAATTTTTTTAAACTTTCGTGTAAGGTTTGAGTTTTAGGTGTTTTAGACCATTTTACCATGTTTAAGATTTACATAAAATGTAATTTTTTCTGAACATTTATAATTTTACATAAAGATGGAACTTAGAATTTTTTTCTTAAAAAAAAAACAGGAAAAAAAAAAATTTTTTTTCAAATATTTATACTGTCGGCATAGTACTACGCCGATCGTGGAGCCAGCCGTTAGCCAGTACTTGGCGAATGACCGATTATCTCTACTGGTGATCAGTACTGAGCCAGTGTTGCGACGGTGGTGAACTCCGGCAGAGTAAG
>CAKNYM010034178.1:0-13108 GCA_932195095.1 Andricus curvator
GTAAATATTCGCTATTTCTAATTAAATAAAGTATGCTAAATGGATGTGCGAGCATATCCGAGTTCGGAATTGCACAGACATCCATCGGAAGTTGATATAAAGCGACTAACCCGAGGTGTTCATTGTTTATAAAACTCGCTATTTTTTTTAAGACGGTACAGGGACCCGTCGACTGTTAAAAATTCCCCGAGAATACTTAATTTATTATGTTTTGAAACCCCCAAGTAATTTAATATTTAATCCCTTTATTTATTATTAAATTAAATTTCTTTAAGATACGGATTTTAAAATTTTTCGAAGTGCCGGTTGAGCTTCCCGGCTTTGACCCGTGCGCCAGAGTGAAAAGGAAGATGAGCGTAGAGAGAGAGAGAGAGCGATAGAGTTGAGAGAGTAGATAGCGCGCGTGGGATAAATAGAGAAAGAATCTGGCGGACGTGCCTTAGGCCTGCCGCAATGTTCACGACGGCAGCATGTTGTCACGAGGTGTTCACGTGACCGGGAAGTTTTTCCGGCACTTACAGGCTAATCCGTTTGAAAGCGAGAGGGTCCCAATACAATAGGATGATTCATTGGGATGAGCAAACTCGTCGTTTAGAACTTCGAAAAATCCTCAATTTGTCACGTAGGTCCTTCAAAACAAATTGCCTATTTGAAATTTGAGTGAAGGATCACGTAGACAAATTGCTTGTATTTTCCGAGGTTCTCAGTCAAACCATCTAGAGTAGCTAAAAGGGTTCGTCCTTTCTTGTAGAGCCCCGCATGCAAGGATAAATCTGCATACTCTGAGAGGTCGCACAGTATCTTAGAGTCACCGTTTGAGACACCTAGTCAGGTGCCATTCAGCTTTTGGCAAGGTTGTTTCCCCTACGTTTGAGGGTAATTCGTTCGGGATCATCGCTGGACAATTGTCCGCCACTTTTTATCAATTATTGTTACCATAGCCAGCAGAAACCCTTGGTACAGAGACTCCACGGTGTGCCTCGACTGATTTCAACCCAAAAGGGCTTGCATATGCCGGTTTTTTTCTGAATATACTTGTGGGAAAGAGGAGAGGGCTCATGGTGTCGCACTGAAACACACCTCTGTGAAAGGCGATACTGTTAGTGATCACACGGTGTTTTCCAGATGAGATAGTAAATCTGGTTTTCCAAAGAGGCATTATTCTCTCTATGCACCTCACGATGTGTGGATGAACCGTTAGGTTTTCCAACAGACAGATGATAATTCTATGGGAGGTTGAATCGAAAGCTTTCCGGTAATCAATCCAGGCCATCGATAGAAGTCGCTGATAGGATGCTGCGTCTTTACAGACACATCTATCGATGAGCAAGTTCTCCGGACATCCTGATACGCCTTTCTTTGAGTCACGTTGTTCATACATCTCTCGCCACACACGTCCAATTGTCCGAAGAATGCTATCATTTAGGATAGCTGTGAAGATCTTATACAGCGTGTTCAGACAAGTTATTGGCCTGTAATTCTTAGGGTCAGCTAAGTTGCCCGTCTTCGGCAGGAGCACTGTGCGCCCTTCCACCAACCACCCCGGAATAGGCTCTTCCGATTTTAGATATGAGGTGAAAATTCGGGCCAGATGCTGGAGGTTTGAAGGAAACTTCTTCCACCAGAAGGTCTTGATACCATCTGGTCCCGAAGCGGAATAGTTCTTCATGCCTCTTAATACGTTTTTCACCTCCTCGGCAGTGATAGGTGGGCATTCCTTCTCAGCTGTTATGAGGGCATTGCACAGCTCCTTGGAGCTATTTATGTTCTTTGAGCCTTCTTCAAGTGGATGCTGGACCTCGTAGACTTATCTCCAAAATGCTTCGACCTCTTCTGGTTTGGGCGGATGGCCGACAGTAACTGGAGGGTCTTGGAAGAGTCGAGATGGTTCAGACAAAAACTGTTGATTTTCTCTGACCCACCTCTCTCTCCGCTCTAGACTTCTCCTAGCGTTAGATAGTACTCGTATTCTGTCAACAATATGCTGCCTGATGGTCAGTAGCTTTGACTTGTTGATTGTGTGATAACGCATCCGCAGTTCGCGCGCGAACTGTCGAACCTTGGCAGTGAAAGTCCTGCTAGATGTTATGTAGTCAATCACACACTGAATGCGGGACGCGTACTGTCTTGTCCAGCCTATCTTTGTGCTAAGTTGATGCATTCGTCTTTTGGTCTTATGATCAACCGTTGGTTTTGTTTTACGGTTTGCATCTGCCAAAGTTCTCGCTGCATTGTACACACTACAATTGATAGTCCAGAGGTCGGATTCTTCGGAAAAATCTCCACGAAGCTCATCATCCAGTTCAGTCAGATCTTTGGACTTTGGAGAAACCTGAATGTTGATGTTTCTCTGTGTCTTGAAGCATCGTTCTTCCTCTATTGGATGCCTGTCCGAGGTTGGTCTCAGTGTCGCCTCTCTTTCTCTGTTGCCGGCTTGTTCTGGCTGCGGTTGTGTAGGCGCTCCGCTTATATAACCCCTTTTCCGGAGGCCCTCGGTACGGTTTCGCAGACGTTTTTGCGAAAAATCCGAGAACTCCGGGTGTTTCTCGCACCACAGAGCATGCAGTCGCGCCATGTAACCTTTTCGTTCAGGGGCCATACTGGTATCATAGCACTCCAGCAGTAGATCCGTTCACCTAAAAGTAATGAGATTCTGCCGGTCAATCGCATTGACTCCGTCTTGATTGGCTCCCCCAACTCTAGGGTAGTCGGCATTGTTGTCCGACCCATTGTCGGGAGCCCTGTGCGTTCGATTGTTTTGAACCGCACTTTCTACAACCATGTTTGGTGTTGTCATTGTCGTTCCCACGAGCAGCTAGGGAAAAGGGTTAGTCCATCCTTGTAGAGTCCCGCGTGCAAGGATAAGGCTGATACTCTGAGAGGTCGCCCGGTATCCCAGGATCACCGTTTGAGACACCTCACCCAGGTGCCATTCAGCTTTCGGCACGGTTTTTACGCCTTCACTTAGGAGTTATTCCTTCAGGACCATCCTTGGACAATTGTCCGCGACTGCTTATTAATTATTGTAACCATATTCAGCAGAAACCCTTGGTACAGGGACCCTCTATCCGCAACCCGAGGACGCGTTCGGTGGCTTTGTCATAGGCGCTTCGGTTCGATTCCCAAGGAATCAAAACCGAATACCGATATATATATATATATATATATATATATATATTAGGCTGGTTAAAAAAAATCGACTTTTTTTTAAAACCCCCACATAAAAACTTCCGGAAAGGTGTAAGAAGACGCTTGTGAAAAGCAGAGCTCCTAATATTAATATTTAGAGGTCGCTCATTTTGCGAATTTCTATTTCCCATTTAAATAGCATGTGAAATTTTTTTTTTTTTAATTTGAAATTTTTAACTCTTGAACGGCTGAATGAATTGCGAAGCCCATAACGTATTCTTGTAGGGAATTCGATGCTCTACAACAAAGGTCGTAAATTTATTAAAATGTCGTAAAAAGTTATTTGCGGTTAAAGTTGAACACATAATAAATTTATCGTTTTTTTTCTTAATTTTTGGAAAATTTTTGAAATTTATCACTAATTATCGTAATATTTTTGTCGGAAATTTTATAGTTTATAATTTTCTTTGGAAAAAAGATCGTTTAAAAATTTTGTAATCGAAAATCACAGTATCTTTATGTATTACCAGCTTATTTCTTATTAAAATAGTAGTTTTCATCTATTCAGTATCAAGATAATTCAGATACTAATGAAAAGACGTCACTTTTAGAAACATACTGTTTTGTATTTAGTATAGTGTACAAATATAATGCAATATAAACAATTTCAAATAATAATACTAAAACAACATTATTTATAAGTTTTGGCGTTAAAATTATCATTACGAACATTAACTCTTATTTTAATGTTTTCTTGTTACAATCTGGAAATTGTCGACGATGTTCTTGCACAACTTGTAAAAGATATTGAAGTTGGTCCTTATTTTTTGTTAAGCAGTTATTGTATTCATCAATTAATGCAATAACGCGTTCTGCTATATCATTCACTACCGCGAGGTCTTTAAAAAATTCTACCTTTTCTCGGTAAGAACAATAAAAGGCAAATTTTCCAACAATCTTAAACTTGATAATGTGATGATTTGAGTTAGATTATTATTTTTTTAGAGAAAATTTTAAACTATAAAATTTCCAAAAAAACTGTTACGATGATTAGTGATAAATTCAAACTTTTTGCCAAAAATTAAGAAAAAAAAAACGATAAATTTATTATGTGTTCAACTTTAACTTTGAATAACTTTTGAAGGAATAAATTTATGAAAAAATCATAGGAAACCTTTTTTGTAGAGCGTCGAATTCCCTACAAGAATACGTTATGTTCTTAGCAATTCATTAAGCCGTTCAAGAGTTACAAAATTCCAACTTAAAAAAAAAAAAATTCACATTCTATTTAAATGGGAAATAGAGATTCGCGATGAGCGACCTCTAAATATTAATATTAAGAGCTCTGCTCTTAATCGATTTTCTTCTCTAATCCGCTTCAATTGCCTTGACCTGGTAGTCATCAAATTTGGTTGTAGGGAACCCCTCGGCGACTATAGCCATTTTTATGTGACTTTTAAGGGCCTGATAATAGGAGCATGTTGGATCTCTCAGCCGTACCTTCTTCTGCTCCCTTACTTTATTCGGTGTGCTTCTTTCAGAATGGGGCCTCTTTGGAGTCCCTATTTGGCTAGTTGTTGCGTCCGATTAATTTAACTATTGGCGTCTCAACTCATCGCACGCATGTCCACCTAAGTACCTACCTTCCGCAACGGTCAGGTTACTTCCAGACGGCTCCCCAAGTGGAGATTATGACGTTGCTCTAAGGCTCCTTCGGTAATTTTCATCTTCTCGGGAAAAGATGATTTTTCAAGAGGTGTCGTTGCTGACTCCCACTGGGTATTTTGTTTTCGATTTCGGAAAGAACTTATTTTGTTTAAACGAGTAGCTAGGGTACAGAGACCCTCTATCCGCAACCTGAGGGCGCGTCCGGTGGCCTGTTCAAAGGCCCCAACGATGGGGGGAGTGGGTATATTCCCAGCGATGATTCAAGGAATTTTGGATATTTTGATGGGAACATTGTGTAACTTTTTTAGGGCGTGCACAGCTATGAGATACACTCCTGTGAAATGGAACAATGTCAAAGCGATTTTTATACTAAAGCCGGAGAGATGCTCCTACTATGAGGCCAAATCATTCACACTAATTAGCTTAACTCCTTTCTTGTCCAAAACATTAGAAAAGTTAGTCGATTTTCATATGAAGAAGCAAATCTTACTGGCTAGAAATACTCACGGGCCACTGTTGCTTAAACAAGCACCTAACTTTCGTGAGGAGACAGCACATCACATCATCTGGGACTGTGATGTGCTTGTAAGCCTTAGAGTGAAGCATTTAGGAAATCATTTCTGTGAACTAGATGATTTCGTAGAAATTCCCTATACGACAATAAATGCCTATATGGCAGTAACCGGCCTCATGAAGGACTTGTTTTTTTCTCTCACTTTTTTCGGTTGTTCAACCACAAATTTTCTTGCATGGCTGAAATGATTAATGATTCGATCAGTTTCAGCATTTTTACTCAAATTTCATACAATTTTTGGTTAACTCTAATATAGGCATCACATCTTTGATACAGGGTCAAAGAAATGTTTGTTTATTTCAAACAGTTTTTGTTCATGTCAAATGGAAAATTATTTAAATGTAACAAAAAGGCATGATGAGAACTTTGTTCTCATCAAGTGACTCAAGCCACTCATAATCACTTACTCCAATCTCTACATACTGTGACGGGGTAATTTGTACCCCGCATAAATACATCTAAAATCTATTTAAATTAGCGTCAAAAATCTTTCTACTGGGGATATGAATTTGGAATCACGGATCGAATCCACGGACTGTCTGCGAACAGTACAATATTAGCCGTGAATATAAGAGTTCCGCGGCTAATATTTCAAAGAATTCTAGTTTTGTTGTGATCTGGATTATTATATTAAATATTGAAGACTGTTAACGTCAATAACAACTCAAACTCTAGACGAGATATTAGCCTAGAATATGAGAGTTCGACGGCTAATATCACATCACAACGTCATAATAAATTTTATAGTATTATTGGTAAATTATATAAACTCACCTTGACTTTTACAATAAATTAAATCAGTTGAAAATATGGATGATTCATCACCTGTCAAAAACTGGGGAGGTTAGGTCATCCGACCGGAATCACCAAATTGTCAGACCATGGGTTCCAAGTGCCTTATTATATTTTATTTTAATTTAATTTCTCTTGTTTTTCTTTGTTTATTTCATATTCAACTCGGGTGGAAGGGTGGATCAACCACCCCCCACACAACAATAACAACAACTGTCAGATTGTACGAGGTTGGCTGCATTGGATGTCTGCTGTCACCAGGGACTAAGAAGAGGAGATTTTCCTGGCGCATGCGTAATGGACGGGATTCCCATACGTGCAAGAGCGCCCGGAAAAACTAGGAGCAAGCGGCCATGGAGAATCTTCGTGCTGACCTAAGTCAGCCCCACCCCTGGACCATCGACTAGCGGCAGGCGACGAAGGCTTGCGTAGCAGATAACGCAGGTGGACTGCGCGCCACCACGTAGCGGGGGAACGAACCTGGCGGTTGTCCTTCTCTTTCGCTCGTCCTCTCACTCAATAGTTCGACGCTCGTACTCGGGTGGCGCTCCGACTCCTATTAGAGGGAGAACGGGGACGCCACTCTTAAAATATTCATTCGTGATTCTAAGCTCGACCAGGACACCACGCCTGTCGATATCCCGGAATAAGAGTCGAACAAATCCAATTACGGAATTTTTATAATGGAGGGACTGAGAGGACGGCGCAGAGGAGGTCGAATCCTGCCAGGTGGATGCCCTATCATTTCGTATTAACTTGTAACTTCGTCTTCGCGTTTCAACGTCTTGTGTCGAATCGGTAGACACACGCCGTTGAAATTTGTTAATTGCTGACCTCGGTCAAGGTCAAAGCTTCTAGGCGAGTCAGTGAGATTCTTTTTTTTTTTTGTTTTACCATAACCATGTAAGTCTTAGCTTTACTCTGATCTTGAGTGGGGCGGAAACCCACTCGTCGTAATTCTTGTACTCAGTGCGGGTAAATGTAAACGTAAATATCAAATCTTAATTTCACTTTCGTTTTGGAGTGGGGCCAAGGCCCACTCTTTATAATTTCATGACTTAAATGTGATCTTCTCGACTGATATTCTGAATCAATTATATTTATGGTTTGATGTTGAAATGTTGCTTTTCTCTGACTTCACTTCCTCTGGCGTTTCCCCTTACTCCGCCACTCTGCTGGAGCTATCGGGCATATAAAACCTTATCTCATTCGGAGTCATTAAAATGACTGTAAATTGGTTGTTTTGGTAGTTTTAATTGCGGAAAACTACCTGGCGCCCTTCAGGCAACCGGTGGACTTACTCGGAGTCCACTCTTAAGTGCACATAACCCAAAAATAAAAATAATAGTCAAAAGCCAGTTATAATACATAAATGTTATGTCGGCAGGGGCTCTGGACAGAGGATCGTGGAGGAAAAAATCTCATGATCCCGACATATTTTTGGCAAAAATTTGAGGTTATCTTTGGAAATATCTCACTCTCACGCACTTTGAAGACATTATACATTACTATAATTTTTAAGTTTTATATTTTAAGCAAAAAATTGTATTTTTTGCTGAGACTTGGCTACGACTGGCTGCTGCTTTATGACAATTTTGAGTAAAGAAATATCTCTAAGAAATCTTCATTTGAACTTTTCCCTCCATAAAAGAACTTATAGAACTATATAGAAGAAAAGATCAATACGCAAAGTATTGCCTTTTGTCAATGTACATTGCATATCAAGGCCTATGGAACTCGTACTTCTATAAGAATCTATATGGAATTACCATCAGTCGCTGAGGTGTTTTCTATAAGCTTCTGCTGGTATCTTCACTTCATTTTTGGAAATTCCTCACTGATCCTCATAGACTTTCGGGTCTATATGGCTCTATATGGAATCACCAACAGCCTCTGAGGTGGTTTCTGTATGTTTTTGTTGGTATCTTTATTTCGTTTTGGGGAATACCTCATTGATACTCATAGACTTCCGGGTCTATATGGCTCTATCTGGAATTACCAACAGTCACTGAGGTGTTTTCTATAAGCTTCTGTTGGTATCTTCACTTCATTTTTGGAAATTCCTTACTGATCCTCCCCAGGCGGAAATATTATATATAGTTTATATATGGTGTGAAGTATGATATATAATATTCATGTGTTTTATATAAAAAATGTATAAAACAAATGAATATTATATATAATACTTCACACTATATATAAACTATATATAATATTTCCTCCCGGGTCATAGACTTCCGGGTCTATATGGCTCTATATGGAATTACCTACAGCCTCTGAGGTGGTTTCTATATGTTTGTTTTGGTATCTTCATTTGGTTTTGGGGAATGTCTCATTCCTAGCTTTTTTCTGTACGCTTTGCCCGAATATGACACAAATCGGATAACTTTGTGTTTTTGAGTAGGTACACCTCAAAAATAATGCCCCATTTACATAACGAAGCAAATAAGGCCTAAGCCATTAAAATCCGATAATTTTTAAATATTGAATTTGGAAAAAAACTGCTTAAACCTTGGACCTGTAGTACTTGTTATTGAAGACAATATTTTCATGGCTGAATATTTTTTCCGTATGAGTCCACATTTTCCTTTTAAACTGTCGATCGACGAACAAAGGTAATATGAGGAGTGAGCGAACAAAACATAATAAATCAATTTTTGGGAAAAAGAGTTATGCCTGGTTTTAGCATTTTCAGTACTCGAGGAATATAATGATTGACCCTTGGTTCATAAAATAATTATATCCTATTAAAATCTTGCTTTGAAAATGTTGTGACCTTCAAAATATATCAATTTAAATTCGTGTATTTCATACAAAAGTGTTCAATATGCTCTAAGAACTGCATACATCCAAATCAATAGGTTCAGTTATTCAATAATATTGGATAATCAGTTATATAATTTCCCATTTATGATCCTACTTGAATTTGTCTTCTATCACAGCTGTTTTTAAGATACAGCATTTATCTAATCATTCAGGAATCATATTGAATGGATTTATCATGTTTTGTTCGCTTACACCTCATATTTGCTAAAGTGGTAATTAGTGAAGTTTTCTAGCGTCTGCCCAACTGCCACATGCTCCACCTTAACCTGTTGATCTTTCCATTGCGAAATAAAAGTCCCAACATGAAATACAAATATCTTAAAAATGAGGATTGAACGGACGAATGAGATGGCGATGACTATATAATCATATGTACAGAAAGATTGTGTAACATTCACAGTTACACTTGACGCTTACAACATGAAGATTATCATCATCAGTCTGCTCTTTTTCTTAGAAATTTTGCCTTATCCTATTGGTAAATAAAGAAACATTATAATATATTTTTATAACATATTTTTAAGTGCATTTTGAATTGTGGCATACTTTTTTTTGTATTCGAAATTGTTCAAATTAAAATCCCTTAAACAGATATGAAACGCTAAGCCAGTGCTAAGTCTGGCTCTAGCTTGGGCCACATCAAATATTTCTAAACAGGTATTTCTTCTTGCAGGAACAGCGAAAACGGATATCATTAAAGTATTGCTTCCTTTTAGAATTACGTATTATGGAGCTGAATCATACAGAGATGAAGATGGTCATCTTAAGCCAATCATGTTGAACCATCGTCTTGCGGCAGCAACTAATGTGTTTGTAATTGGAATAGTCATGGTTGAGAAAATTTATGCAATATATGATAGTCAAGGGCAGCAGATTTTTCTGATCATAAAAAAGGGCTATGACCATTTTCGAGCTATACCAGCAGAATTTAACAAATTCTTTGTGCGCCTTCACCCGCCTGCGCCTGAAAGCTCGCCCACTTCTTCGCACGATCCTTTACCTAGTTCTTCCAGGAATCCTTTACCCAGTCCTTCGCGAAAGCGTTCGTCTAGTTCTTTGCGCACTCCTTCACCCAATCTGAGACCCACTCAGAGACAAAGAAATAATTCAAGAAATTGATAATTGAACTAAAATGCCCATGTATTGTCCAATCTCTAGAACTTTAATTCCGCTTCCGATAAAGTATGATATATTTGGTAATTAAAAAATTGTATTGAGTCAAATAAATATATGGGTTTGATGCTTAAAAGAGTTTATTCACTCTCTTCCAAAAATATTTCTCCACCTCTACAAATGACATGTTCTTTTAGTTTTTTAATATTTGTCCAACTGTTTCAAAAAATATTGGAGTTGGGCGTTAGCAAAGTTTTTTGTGAAAGCTGTTTTTTTTTGCTGCGCACATATTCTTTATCAAACTAATACCTTATCATTGATCACATTTTAAAATAAAGTTGCGTTGTGTTAGCTGAAGCGAATAATACTTCAAACAAGGTATACGAGTATATCTTAGAATCTATTGCGCAGAGAAATTTGTACATTATCTACTTCGAGGTCAGATCTTGTGAAAGAAAAAATAAATATTCCGAGTGAACGAAAACTTCTAGTCGTAAATTGCTGTTGACAACTGTCTTTTTTGAAAAAAATCATCCTAAATTTTCACACTTTTTATCAAAATTACCCGGCCTGACCGGTGTTATAATTTTGACTAAAAAATTTCAAAACCTATACCTATCATTAATAAAATAAATAAAAATAAAAAGTCTTAGTTAACGAAATTGATCTTTTCCTATTTAAGAAAATTCGTGGAAAATCGTAAGAACATCGCGTGACGATCAGGATGTTCAACTTATAGGTGGAAATACAATTCAACATCTTGGTATTCGAAAAACATATACATGTCTTGAAATACCGCAAGCGGAAACCTAAAATATGCGTGTGTTGAAAACGGCCCTTGGAAAAAGGTATCGCCAAATTCGCAGAAAAATTTGGGCTTCCGAATTATCTGGAAAGAATAAGATCCAGGCGAACAATATGCTGGCCGTTTCTATACTGCTCTACACGTTTGGTGCAGTAAAGTGGAACTTCGATGAGTTGAAGCAACTTGACCGAAGCACACGCAAGATGATGACAATCCATCGAAGTCATCATCCTAGATCTTCCGTACCTCGAATATACCTCCCTCGAGATAAAGGGGGATATCCCTCAGTTCTAAACAGAACAGATTCTCTTATGTGACTCGTACATCAACATGACAAGTACATGACAAGCCCCTTCATGGTAAATTCTACGGCATCATACGTAGAGAAGGGCTCTCGATGGGTCTGTCCAACATGTTTCTCAAGTCTGCTGGATTGAGATCGGAGAATGAGGGATTTCTTTTTGCCTGTCAAGACGGCGTTATAGACACCTTAGTTTTCCGTGAGCGCATAATGAATGTACCTGTAGGCGATATCAACTGCCGAGCGTGCAAGCAAGAACCAGAAACACTTGGACATGTTCTCAGTGGATGTACAAAATATGCACGCTACGGGTATATAGAGAGAGACACTGCGGCTCTAAAAGTGTTATATTACCATCTGAGGCACTTCTATGGTGTTGATCTATTGCCCGTCTTGCCATACGCCGAGGGGTAACTCGAGTCCGTTGTGGAGCATGATGAATGTAAGATCTACTGGAATTTCTCATTCTCCACCACTCAACGTATCAGTGCTACGAAGCCTGATATTGTCCTCCAAGATCTGAAGACCAAGATCATTCACGTGATTGAACTCTTGGCACCAGTCGATGGTAATATCAGGGCAAAGGAGGAGGAACAACGGACGAAATATCAAACACTTATTTTTGAGCTAAGCAGGCTATACCAAGGCTATAAAGTCCATCTTGTAGTTCTCATAATCGGCTGTCTTGGAAGTATGAAAGCTTCACTTCTTAGCCAACTCAACAAGATTCCGGCTTGCCAGCGTCAGGCTCATTCCATCGCGAACCGGATGCTAAAGGCTGTTCTTCTGGGATCACTTCATCTGGTCCGTCAACACTGTTCCTCATAACATTCTACAAAGATCGGTAGCTCTAAAAAAGTATCCAGAGGTGAAACCTTCATCTCCAACTGTCCCGTCTGCCGCATAAGCTCATTCGCTGCTAGAGACCTGACTCCAAGGAACAATGTTGCACGATGTTATCTCGCGCAAATTTCCCGCTCTTGCTTACCTTCTAGGACAGAAGGAGCAGAAGCGGATGACGTACACGTTCCAGTTGCGTCGGGATTGGTTGATTTAAGGAACCATGATCATAGCTTCCAGATCCTACAACTTCTCACATAATAAAAATAAGTTTATCTTCACTATTGTATTTTTGGTGCATTAGATGTCACATAAGTTATAGGCTTATGTTCCAACGTATTTACGACTTGAATTAACCATATTATTATATTATTATTACTATATTATTATATTTGTAACGATATTTCTCTTATCTTTTTTATCGATAATAGAACTTAAGAACATACAAATTTGCAAAATATAACGTATATCCTAAAATTGTTTTAAAAAAAAATTCAAAAATGACAAAAACAATAACAACAATAACATTAAAAATTTCGAGAGTAAATTTCCTGAGGAAAGATTTTCTGAGAAAATTTTTTAACAAAAATCACAAAAACGCTAAAGGCTTCAATAACAACAATAAGATTAAAAATTTCGATGGTAAATCTTCTGAGGAAAAATTTTTTGAGAAAACAAATTTTTGAAAAATGACAAAATTGCTATAGGCTTCAATAACAACAACAACATTAAAACTTTCGATAGTAAATTTTCTGAGAAAACAATTTTTTCAAAAATGACAAAAACGCTATAGGCTCCGATAACAATTTAATTAAAATTTGTGACCATCAATTTCCTAAGGAAATATTTTCTGAGAATTTTTTTTTACAAAAATCACAAAAAAGCTATAGGCTTCGATAACAACAATAGCATTAAAAAATTCGATAGTAAATTTTGTGAGGAAAAATTTAATGAGCAAAAATTATTCAAATTCAAGTTTCAATTCAAATTTTCTCAGGGAAAATTTTTTTCGGAAATCAGACAAACGCTATAGGCTTCAATAACAACAATAACAATACAA
>CAKNYM010034179.1:0-21131 GCA_932195095.1 Andricus curvator
TAAAAATTAGTGTTACGTTTCGAGTCTAGTCTTGTCTCACCGTCAGACCTCACTTATTACATTTGAGAAATATATAAACAATTAATCGGTATATAGAAGGCCAAGTAGAGAAAAACGATCATGAAGGCGCATATTTATGCTGAAAGTTCGTAAAAATTGCTTCTTTGTTCTAAAGAGAAAGTAATGCTAAAGGACTATTGTATATATTGATGAGAAAAATAACATTTTGGCCTGAAAAAATGATTTCATAATGTATTTATGTCAACATTCAAAACTTACAGTTGTTTGGAATTTCGAAAATTCAATTATTAAGAATTTTACCCAATCAACTCCTACATTTGATATAGAACATCAATTCCTAACATTTTTTTAAGTCCAATTATGAAATATTATTCGTTCATAAGATATAAAAATATACTGACTAATCGAAAGCGATTTAACTCTTCAAAGTTCAAGTGTACACAGCATCTTGTCTAGATGCTCAAAACTTGAGACTGAAATTCGTCTGTTTTTATTTTTATTTGTATTCTAGAAATCACAGGCCCAGCAGTCAATAGCTAAATAATTTTACACGTATGAACAAAATATATGTTTAGCAATATATGCACTTGGGCCAATTAAAGGACTATATTATATGTTTTAATTTTTTTTTCCCCGGTATCTTATAATATTAATGCAGTGAAGGCCTTTTCCGGGTTTATGATGTTTTTATTAAAATATTGCCGACATGTTTCGACTCGGATCCGAGTCCTTTTCGAGGCGTAGTCCTGTAGAGGATACAATATATCGTAAAGAAATTTTTGTTAAATAAGTTTTCATTAAAAATAAAGTTAAAGTATGCATATACATTGTCCTTACCTTATTATTAGTTAACGGAAATTGAAAAAGTTTCTTGGTAGATTGTACATAGTTGTCAGTTATAAATGAATAGGTTGAAATTTTTAAATTGGAGCGTCATAACCTCAAAATATAATAAAATTTTTGTCTCGTCTAGAAATGAAACAGAGTTAAATGTGAATATGTTTTTTTTTAAGAAAACATATATTTTAGCGTATATATACTTACAGGAGATAAATCCTAGAGGAAATTATTATATATTCTACATTTAAAAAAAAAAAAAAAAAAAAAGAAAGCGGCAGAGCCTTTTGGTATCTTAAATTATAGCGACATGACTGCCAATTTGTATGAAGTTAAAATGGGGTTAATTTTGCGTAATATATACGTATATACGTCCTAAGCCCGGGAAATTCAAATTTTTGGCATGTATATTTGTGCAATTAAATTATTGTATATGGTACTTAAACCTTGAATGTCTGATCTGAAGTTAATAGAGTTTTTATCTCTTTGTATATGTATCATTTCTAATAGTAAACGTTTATCAGGATTAGGCTCCAATTCCAAAACTTCAACGTTATTTAAATCGAAGTCAAAGTTATGTGCAAAGTCATAAGCATGTTTAGCAATGGCTGTGTTTGTTTCGTTGTTTTCAATCGATCTTTCGTGTTCTCTATTCCTTGTGTGCAGAGGTCTACTGGTTTGACCAATGTATGTTTTTTTACAATTCTTACATATATGTTTATAAACGCAGTTACATTTGTTTTCTTTTTTAATTTTATCTTTAGTACTTCTAAGTATGGTTCTTCTCAAATTATTGTTGATTGCAAAAACTAATTGAAGACTACATTTTTTGAAAATTCTGAAAAAACATTCGTCTAAGTTTTGAATGTATGGTAATACAACAATTTTTTTAAGGTTGCTATCTTTAGGTTGCGTGGATATAGTTTTTTGTAAATTAATTATGTGTTTGTATCTTTCAGCGATTTTAGTTTTTAACAAATCAGATGGATAGCCATTTTTTTCCAGTGTTTTCTGCACAAGATCTAAGTTCTCTTTGTGGAATCTAACATCAGCCAGTTTTACAGCTCTATCGACTAAACCATAAATAATGCTAATTTTATGATAGATTGGGTGACAAGAGTCGAAGTTTAAAAATCTACCAGACCAAACTGGTTTGCGATACCAGTTGGTTACAATTTTATTGTTTTCGATTTTTAATGCCAGATATAGAAAGTTTATCTCATCATCCTTAGCCAGTTCCATGGTGAATTTAAGTTTAGTGTCAGCAGTATTAAATTTATTTAGAAATTTGTAAACTTTATTTTTCGGTAGACAAATTAAGGTGTCATCTATATAACGGAAATAGAATTTGATTGGATATTCAAGTGATTTAAAAATTTTGTTTTCAATTTCTTCCATGACAATATTGGCTGCAGCAGCTGATATTGGAGACCCCATGGGTAACCCGTAAATTTGTTGGTAAAATTTACCATTGAACTGACAATAAGATGACTCTAAGCATAGTTTTAGAGCTTTATCAAAGTCTTTTTTACACAAAAAAGTATGGGGTTCAATTTCTTTCCAACGTTTACCTATTGCACCTCTGATTAAATTCCATGAGATATTAGTGTACATGGATACGATATCTAGAGAGATAATAATGAAGTCTTTTGGAACTGTTATTTTATCTATTTTATTTTTGAAATCCCAACTATCTTTTATATGATAGTCAGTTTTCCCCACAATTTTTTGTAAAGACTTTGCTATAGATCTAGAAAGACAATAAAATGGTGAACCGGGAAAAGAAGTGATAGGTCTGAGTGGGCAATTAATTTTGTGTAATTTTGGCAGTCCGTAAAAACGCGGTGCAGTGCCATTTGTGCAGTTTAAATAATTGTAAGTATCGACGTTAATAACGTTGTTGTTTTTGAAAGTGGTTAGTAATGCAGTTAATTTAGTTTGAAATTTTCTTGTAGGATCATTTTGTATAATTTTATAAGTTATTTTATCTTCTAATAAGCATAAAGCTTTAGTAATGTAATCTGTTTGATTCATTATGACACTTTTATTGCTTTTATCTGCGTTAGTAATTATAATATCTTTATTTGTGTTAATAAACTCTTTAGTTTTTTTAATATTTTGCTGTAGAATGAAGTTTTTTGTAATAAAAGCATTGCTGTTATAAATCCAGTTTTGAGTCCAATAAGTAACTTCATTTCTTAGTGAATTTCTAAGATTAGGCTCGATGTTTTTCATATTGTATTCAATACTACAGATCACTTTAGCTATAGGAAAGTTTTTTTTGGTATAAGGTAAAGCGAAATTGCCACCCAGACTGATCACCTCCCTTACTTCGTCAGGAATAGTTTTGTTAGACATATTTACTACCCAATTATTACTATCAGTAATGAGTTTCGGTTTTTGTTGAGATCGTAAGTTTTCAATTTTTAAGATTGATATATTAATGATTTTTTTAGTGTATTTACTAATATCTGTAGTAGTTCTGGCTTCTAAATTATTAAAAAAATTATTTGATAGTTTCTGAATGATTTGACATTTAAAGTGATATATATCTTTGTAGATATCTTTAATTTCAATTGAGATGTCCTTAATTTCATTTTTTAAAATGATTCTACCTAGATGTTTGATTGATTTTTCTATGTTTTTACAAATTTGTTTCGAAAAGCATCTAATATTCGGTTGGATGTTACCTATTATGTGGGTTGGTAACAAATCTTCATTCTGACAACGATATAGGAATCTACGTTGATTCTTTCTCTTTTCCGCATAAAAGTTTAGTTTCTTCCAGTTCTTTACTAACCACACAGTATGTTCGTCGTGGTTTTGTTCAAGTTGTTGATAGTATCCACTGGTTGTCATTTTGCTGTTCAAGGTTTTAGGCCAGTTTATAGATATAACAGTCATCATATAATAGTTTATTGTATTAATAATGATAATAATCGTCATCATAATGATCATAATACTCGCTTATTTTAAGTATATCTATCGTTTAGATGTAAGCTATTTATCTTCCTCTTTATTTAGAAAATAAGTTTTATTATTTGACTTTGAAATTCATTTCTTAATTAAAAGTCATTAAAGTTGAATCATAGAAGTTAATTATTCCTTTCAGCAGTAGTCTAGAATTTAAGAAGCCATAAGTACAGCTTTAAAATATTGCGCCATATAGTCTTTCCGAAACTTCATCAACCCTGCACAAGTAGAGACTTCCCGGAAATTCCATTTATTATCTATCTATTCCTTATCTTCCACTCCTAGACTTTAAACAAACACGAGCGTCTAGCGAGACAAGGCCCACGTCCGTACCCGTCCAAGAGCCACCTCCTCCTTCACATGCATCCCTTCACTTACCTCAACCTTCATATTATGCTTCCCTTTACCCTAATTTATTTTAAATATTTGTAAAATTGTATATTTGTATATGTATATAAATATTATCATTGGATAAGCTTTTTCTCACGGGAAAGATTTCAACGTTTTTTTCCATCGAAATTATGCACAATAATATTGAAATATTTTAAATTTACATGCAAATTTTAAGCATTTTTCAATAGACAGAATTTCATACTTCATAGGTTTGTGCATGTGTTCCACTTATTCACAACCCATACCGTATTAAATTAATACACCTCTTTTCATTTTGAAGATTGCATTTACACTTTAATTAACTCTTATCTCATTTCTCAAATACAGTCATATTCTTTTGCTTTTTTAATTTTTTATTAAAGTCAATAAAGTAAAATTATATCACTTCATTATTCATTTCAGCATAAGCTTACTCTCTTAAACTGAACCAGTGAAATTGTCACTGGTTAAATCAGTATTTTGAATTATCACTGGTGAACCAGTGATTTTCCCACTTTGACTGGACGAACCAGTAAGAGATTCCACTAAAATAGCGCTACTGATTCTACCAGTTACGCCAAATGATAGATTGAACCAGTGATATAGCGCTCCACGCGGGCAAGACATGAACCTCCAGTCGTCTGGTACGCGCGCGTCGTCGGTCAGGTCTTTGGCATTTCTCGAGTGAAAACGAATCTTATTGTGTACAAGTTTGTTTTATAAATATTTGGTGCCTGTCTGCAATGAGCAGGCGATATAATATCTTTCGCTTGATAGTGGGAGGTCCCTGGCCATGGGTTTGACTTTGAGCAACGCGACACGTTAACATAACGACGGGTCTTTCCACAATCAGGCGCAACATATTATATCCCATTATATTGCAGCCCGGCCTTCATTTATTGTTGTGAGGATAAAGTGAGGTTTTAAAATTTTAATTTTTACAACTCTTACCACAAATGTGCGATGAATGATAAGTGCCATACCTAAACAGCTGACAGGCGACAAGGCGTACGACCAGGTGACTACTGGTACTGAGAAACCAGTGAAGATCACTGATTAAACCAGTGTCGGAACTTCACTGAATGAACCAGTGAATGCTCACTGATTGTCAGTGACACACTTCTGGCTATTTCAACCAGTGAGATTTCATTGGAAATCAGTGAGATTTCACTGGTTCATTTTAAGAGAGTAGAACTGCGGAGCCATAAATCCAGCTTTAGAATATTGGGTCATACAGATAAGACCCAGACAGTCGAGGAGTGGGGGTAGGCGCCAGTCTAGACAGACGGCCGAGGAGTGGGGGTATGACGGCTGGGGAGCCATAGTTGCCCTTTACTACTATAATGGGTATGTCGCTTAAGTTTAGGAACTGTTCCTTACAAGGTTCAATCTGATTTCGCAAAAATAAAGAGTTTATTATCCCTTACTCTGTTTCGATTTTAAAAAAGTCCTCATCAGGCACGTTCATGATGATACCTACCTCGATATCTTAAAACTTCTTGTTTGACAGAAGTTTCATTTTTTTCGCTTGCTTCTCCAAGCCTTGGCCTGCAAAATATTTATTTGATACGTATCCTTCTTGTGCTGTATCAATTGCAGATATTCCACCAATTATGTGAACTGTTCTTTCACATAAACTACATGTATCAGAGCCAGTAGTTTTCCCTTCACATACGCAAAAGATTGTGTAATCTCCCATAAGCACTGACAAAAATTTATAAATTTGTTTGAAATTCAGGATTATACATTAGGGCGTAGTGAACATTTTTATTTGGGAATTTCTAGTTAAAAGGGGATAAAAAAGTTGTTTGTTAAAAAAAATGGTTTTTAAAGCTCTATGACTTTATACCTAATTGAGATTTTTATTATTTTATTTCTGATTCTGATAGCGTTTTCTTCTTTTTTCGAAATCCTAATTATCTCTAAAAAACAACATATTTCATTCACGAGAATGAAAAAATGTAGTAATATGTAAAATTGTATGGGATTTGGTAGATTTCATGCTTGACGGGTGATTCTCATACATATGAAAATGTCCATTGTTAATTAAATTTGAAATTATGTATGTTTCAATTTGTTGAACACATTATGGGAATGACGAATATTCAACAATAATAATTTTCGAACAATAAAATTTATAACTAAAAAAATAATCTTCAAGAGGAAGCAACTGCACAAAAAAAAGAAATAGAAATACAAGGCAAATAAATTACTAACAAGAATGTTATATCAGGGTTACCGCAAAACTTCATTTTAAAAATTCCCTTATTTATCCCTGACGAATTTTTTATTTGAAATAAAACAATCTAAAATTAAAATTGAAAAATTTCAAATTTATTCTTATTGAAAGTTATTTAAAGTTACAGAAATTTCGTAATTTTTGCAAGATTTTTTTTTCAAATCGCTGACTTTTCCTTGACTGAAAAAAGTTAGTCTTACGTAAAATTCCGTAACGGTAGAGATGTTGTTTATTTTACAGGTATACGTGCATGGTATACAATTTCGAAGAGCTTTTTTCAATTTAAATATTTGCAGTATGCACGATATAAAATAAAATATTATTCTAACAGATAAAAAATACTAAATTTAAATATGTTTTGTTGAAAATTTAGTAATTAGAATATTCGTGAATTTACTAATTTTGTGAGAGCTTTCATATAAAAGTAGAAATAAAATTCTATTCAATCTTACCTGGAATTGGTTTTGAAAAATTCGACTCAATCTAACTTGAGTCAAAGATTTTTCTATACATTTTTACATGGGGGAGGGGGGCGTTTGAATACATTTCTGCGTAAGATATTTTCAAGCATAAAATTACCTTCGTTATTTGAACAAGAAGCAACTTCCATTTCACTTTTCTGGAGAAGTGTTTCTGAAATACATTCAATATCTGGATCATCGTTCAAGATGGGCTTCATTGCATTTTCCAAATCTTCTTCGGTCATAAGCGATTTTTTAATTGCATCCGGAAGGGATTGGATTCCAATATGTGCTCTCCTACCTGTAAAAGAAACAAAACGTAAAACTGACGAAAGACAATTCATATTAGAGTAAGGAGGGGCAGCGCCGACCGGTGGGGCAAAGGTGTCTTTGCTTATAACATCGCTATTACTTAACAATGTTAATTCTACTTTACATTCAATAAATCTATTTTATTATAGATGTAGTGCTACTTACTAAAATTTTGAAAATTGACGTAAAAGAAAAATTATGTAGAAAACAGTTTTGACAACGAAAGAATTAAAGATTCACTGGCAGAAATATAAAGTTTCCAACATTAATGGCAATACTTACAGTATGAAAATTGGATATTTTGACAGATAAAATAATATCACATCATGTAATTATAATAATTAAACGTAATTCAAGTCCAAAATATATTAAATATCGTGAATAATTGAGGCCTCACCAGAGGGGCGAGCGCGACCAAGATAACAGTTTACAAGTGCTTACTAAAAAAAACGGTCGGTAGAAGAAAAATGGACTCTACCGGTTGGTAGAGCAAGTTTTTTGTATTGGTACGGTAAAAATATTTGCGTGTAGTTCGTTTCTAGTATGATGTCAAGGAATAAGAGGTTATATCACAGCTATCAGTATTTTTATTCAAAATAACTTATTCTTCTTGCTCAATATGTTTGAAGGACATTTTTCTAGTATATAAAATACCACAGACGCGAACCATCATATTTTCCCATTTTTAGATGTTTTGATTTTCATTAAAAGCTGCGGTCGTGTTTACCCTCCGGTGGGGGGCAAAGCCGACAAAATACAGCTTCTTAGAAATAATTAAATCATCGAATCATTGTTTTATTAATGTAATTAATACTTATAGAAATATGATATACAATAATGTAGGACTCGAAATTAAAAAAAATGGATCAATTCCACATCTCATTAACTTTAAAAAAATCATTGAGTGTTAACTTGTCAACGCTGCCCCTGCTTACCCTACATAAAAGAATATATTTGTGTGTAAAAATGATACATTTTAACATACCGTACATAGCTTCAAATGGAGTTTGTTGTATGCCAGAATCAAATGCACTGTTTTTTTGAAGTTGACAAAATCTTAGTCCTTCGCTCCATTTAGTTGTTTTGTTGTCTTCCATCCATGCTGTGAGAATGTGTTTCAAATCTTGATTAGCTCTTTCAACACTTCCTTGACTTTGAAAGTGTCGAGGTTTTCCGTGCACTATTGCAAGATCTGACCACATATTTTTTAATTCTTCAATCACCTGATTAGCGAATTCTCTTCCGTTATCAGACTGAAGAACTGAAGGCGCGCCCAATTGACAGAATATATCAATCAAGTTATATGTGTGGGTGTTCACGTGTAGAAATGAAGGAAATTTATGCTAAATAAGTCTGAGTGAATAAGGCGTGAATTCACTAACAATAACAATGTTTATTCAAAGAAATTAAAATTGTGGAAGATTACAGAGAGATGACAATTAGAGATCGAACCGGAGATGAAGTAATCTCGACGGCGTCGGGCGCTTAACTGCTGGCCTGGAAAACGCACTTCCAGGTCCAGCCGCTTTTCCGATGACAAAACTAACGGTACTTGGCGGAAAAGGGTACGCTGGAATTTTACCTAGTCCCAAGGCTGGGTCTGGTCGCTAGATGGTCAAACCCTGTAAATTTCTTTATTGCATTCGAAGCTTCCGCCCTTCGAAGTATTTGCCGACTTTCTAAAAGTTTCTATTTTCACAGGAAAAATACTTTACGTTGAAGTAACTTAAATATGAAAAGCTGGTAGTCACAATGGCTACATATGTAACTTCTACAGCTGATTTAGTTTTCAGAGGACGAAGATTTACATATTTCGTTAAATGATCCTGGTAGTTAAGTATGTATTTATAGTCTGCGTCTTTATAGGTTTGCAGGTCTATTAAGTCCACTTGAGCACGTTCATTAATTTCTTTAAATAATAAAGGTTTCACGACAAGACCTTTTTTCGGAAGTTTGCGCTTCTTTTCGCATATAATACACAGTCCCAAATAAAGAGAAATGGTTTCTCTCGTTATGTTGGCATATTTCACAGACAAAGAACTTTCTGTTCTATTGCGGCCACCGTGACCACATTGTCGCCTGTAATCCGCTGAGGTTATGCCTTTTTTTGTCTTAGCTTCTTCAACTTCTTTTAAAATTTCATTATACCATACTAAAAAAAACTCAGGAATCTTGACAAATGGGCAGAAATTCTGACGATTCCTGAACATCCTGACCATTCCTGACGAGTCTGACTATTTCTGAAGATATGCTAATTCACATCCTACCAGGTAGCTCATCGGCTAGGACCGCAGGTAGGCCAACCCAAAAGGATTTTTTGATAATCATGTTTTTTCAATGTTGCATATACAGATTCAAAAGTTAGAAATTCAGAATCTATGGGTTTCGACGATTTCAGATACGTAAAAATTTACTGAAAAAGTTTAAAATTAGGATAAATATAATGTATCTTGTAAAGAGAAACAGATACGTCAAAACGGACAAAATTTTCATATTCATCTTCACAGTCATTGAAAGAAGGGATTAGGCTTTATGGCATTCTATTCTTGGACACCTAATAAAAGGATTTTCCTTTGAACCCAAGCTCTGACGATTTATGTCAAGAAACGTAACAAAAGTGGTCAGAAATGGTCAGAAGTCCTGACTTTTTTTCTGACGATTCCCGACTTTGTTTTAGTAGGGTACTTTCCTAGAGTTTGAATTCGTTGTGTATTTTTCGATTTTGACAATTCTGATAATTTATTTTCGAATCGATTTTTCATTTCTGCACAACGTTTTTCTAATTGTTCACACATTATCGTTTTTTTCATACACGAACGCAATTCCAAATTTGTAAATTACTCTCACAAATACCGACAGAAAATTTCGAACTATAAGAAATAGTTTATTCGTTCCCGTTCGGCGTCTATTTTACAATTGACCTGCAGGCAACTTCCTATCCCAAAGCTTACCATTTACGGTAATTATACGCATATTGCCGTTTTCATGCTGAATAATGTCTCAGGTGCAGCTTTGACCAATGAGTGTTGGGCATTTCGCGTATTGACCAACGGAGCTTGGGCAAAGCCCGAAAACTCCTCTCACTTCGGGTTTTGACCAACGGCATTGGGCACTTCGCGTATTGACCGAACAATACGCGAAATGCCCGGCCGTCGCGTATTGCCCGTAACATATATACCAAACGCGGCTTTCGCAGTTAATTTTAAATTTAGTGAAGGATCCCGCTGTGAGTTATCACTGCCGATAGCACGAGAGAAAGAGAGGTCCTGGGCTGTATCCCTGTCATTGCTCCTGCTATAGGCTATTGTATATAGTTTCATAAACAACAGAAAGAAAGAGGTCTTGGGCTTGGCCCCTGTGGCTTCTCTTGTCAATGAATTTCTTTTCATTCGTGACGACACTCCTGGCGTTGCTGCGTTGCCGGTAGCCAAATTTTCCTTTCTACCGATTATTTTAAAAGCGGTTTTATGGAAGAATTTGCCCTCAATGGTCCGAAAATAATTTATTTCACTTTGTTGGCCAAGTTTTGCTTTAACGTCTCGCGTCGACGTTAAAAACCCGACGTGCGCATTTAGAATTTTTCCCGGGGGATTCTTCAAGGCGATACTACTTGCTCGTCACAAGTATCTCGAACGACTGCCTTTCAGATTTTAGAAAGATGCTTTTAATTGACGCTCTGTTGGTGGTTGTGGGTGGGGAAATTTTGCTTCCTATGGTGTTTTGATGGAACATGTATGGACGGGTGACAGTTTGGACTATGGATTGATGGCCTAAATTTTGCAAGTTCTCAGCAGCTACTTTTTCTTAGTAGTAGGGAACAATTCTTTCAAAATAAATTCCGCTGAGGTTTCAGTTTGTATTTGCAATTTGTAGTCTTCTGGAATGTTAGATTTCAAAATCTGCTTTCGAAACCTCAAATTTTATTTACTGAGAATTGACTGCAGGTCTCACCTCTCAACTTATTAATGTAAGTTTTTATTGTATGAGACCCTTGTTATTATTCTGAATTATTTTATTTTGAATTTAAGCTTTTGTCCCATCAAAATTGCTTTATTATTAAGGAAGTTATAGGCCTATTAGGTTTTCTCGCTCTGAAGGGTAGTCAGAGCGAGGGATGATTGGGAAAGTAGTGTAGTGAACGGTCTTCTAGTGGAGATTGGCTGGCGAATGAGGGAGGGAGAAAAGAAAATATACTACGCACCAACACATATTAATCTTAATCAAGATCTCGTAACGATGTCGTAAAGACGTCGTCAAATTTTGTGGCCACTGGGTAACGATATATAATTGTTATTTTCTGAAGGACTTTTAGTGTTGTGATGGTGCATTTATACCTTTGACCGTCCAACCGGTGCAAGCAGAAAAGTCCATAGGAGTGCGGAAATCAATTTAAGATCTTATCAGCAGTTCATCGTGTATTTGAAAATGAGTAGAATTCAAATATGAAATTTGCTGCTTGATGATGCGCGTTATACGTCACGCGCAGCGGCAAATTTCCCGCCATCAAACATCAGCTGTAGAAAAAATTTGGATTGTAATTTCTTAATCTTTCACAAAAATAGTTTCTATTATGGGGATCTTTTTGTTCATTTGAGAAAGAATCATTTGAAATCCGATAAAGTTGTCTTTAAAAGAAGGGCAACTTTGATCAAGGATATTTTTAATCTCATAAATATTTATTTCAATGTTATGAATGCAATTTCTACCTTATTCTTATACGAATCCAGGCATACCATATATGTAATAACTTTTAGCAATACTTTCAAGTAAAATAGCCGCGAGAAGTCGAAACAAACTTTGAAATGTTGAAAATACTCTACTTCAATTTTTGTCTATTCGAAACATTTCATTGGGATAGTCCCGCAATATACTTGATATCCAGTAAAAAGATGGCATTATCTTACTCAATATACTAGAAAAAAGTGTTTTGTTTTGAAATCTTACTTTTGAATTGTGAAATAATTGTTACAAACCGAGAAATTAGTCTTCAAAAGTAGAATAACTTTGACCAAGCATATTTTTAATATCATCAATATTTATTACAATTTGACAAATATTCGTTCTACCTTGTTTATTCACGAATCCGGGCATACCAAATGAGTTATAATTGTTAACAATACTTTCAGAGAAAATAGATGCGAGATTTCGACACAAATTTTGAAATGACGAAAATGCTCTATTTGCATTTTTGTCTAATCATAACATTTCATTGGGATAGTTCCGAAATATACTTGATATATAGTAAAGATTTGGATTGAAATTTCTCAATCTACTACAAATAGTACTTTTTGTTATAGAGATCTTCCCTGCTAAAAGTTCCGGACCAATTTCGGACAAATTCCAGATTCGGAAATTTGTCCGAAATTGTCCGAAACGTGATCCGGTTTTTGTCCTCCGGATTCTATCCGGTCATGTCCGAAATTGGTCCGGTCGAAGGAGCACGGAAAGTAATCCGAATATCATCCGGTAGAATCCGAAAGTTGTACGGTCTGATGGATTCGATCAGTCCGGGTTATATCCGGTTGAGTCCGTATTTTGTGCGGTCTGACGGATGCTATCAATCCGTATTGTGTCCGGGACATCATCCGGATTCTATCCCGGTGTATATACAAATTTTCCGGATGATCTTCTAAAATACTTTATCTACGAAAAAATGGTTCGGACAAAGGTTAACCAGGACCGAGGGGGACAAAGGACTGTACCATCAATTTTGACCTTGAGGTCAATTTTGAAGGTCATTTAAGGGTCAAGATGACTTTTTTAAATGGAAACCCCTATTTTTGACTCCGGATTTGAAAAGAGCTGAAAATTTTACGTCAAAAATGTCTTTTGAGAAATTTGCTTTTGTGACCTTAGAAAGATCAAATATCAAGGTAAAGTGTTTAAAAAACGGTCGATAGAATGTAAAAATGTGAACCACCCTGACCATCTTGACCTGCAGGTAAATTGTCAAGGTCATTTAAAGGTTAAAAGTCAAAAAAAGTCTTTTGAAGAGAAGTCATATGAAGGGCAACTGTTTAAAAAGCTCTTAGAACCTTACTTTTAGCGTTACCCGGAAACAGCGACGTGGACGTAGTAAGTTCTGTTTCATTTGGGGTACTTATTTACCGTGAGTCCCCTTGCCTCTCACGTTTGGGGTGCTTGTTTACCGTGAGTCCCCTTGCCTCTTACCATTGCTACCTGTGTTACAATCAGCCACGGATGAAATGTTTAAATTTCTCTCCATTAGCTTCAAGACACAAACCCAGACATCTTTCAAAACCGTCTACAGTTTTGAGCAAAGTTTCTCGAGAAATGGCTGCGCAGGCTGTCCGAATCCTTTCCATCAGATCTTCTCTTGTTGTAGGTCGCTGAGCAAACATAGAAAGAAATCAGGTGATGTTAGATCTGGTGAGCAGGCGGGCCATTCGATTGGACCTCCTATTCCAACCCATCTCTCATTGAATTGTAAGTTCAAAAACTCACGTACGATGAGTGCAAAATGTAGCGGAGCACCATCTTGTTGAAACCACATTCTTTGTCTTGTTGCTAAGTTAACGTTCTCCAATAGTCCTGGTAAATGGTCCCTTAACAACTCTAAGTATGTATGTCTGTCAACGTTTCCGTCAAAAAAGTAGGGTCCAATTAAATAGCCATTTACTATTCCGCACCACACCATAACACTCCATCGATGTTGATGATCCATCGGTCTGTACCAGTGAGGATTTTCGTTCGACCAATAATGACAGTTATGTCTATTGAGCTGTCCATCGCTCTATAATTGACTTTCATCTGAGAAAAGTACATATCGAAAAAAACTAGGATCATTCTGTACCATCTGCAAAGCCCATTGACAAAAATTAAAACGCGCTAAAATATGATGGGGCCTGAGGGCTTGCGTTAAAGTAATGTGGTAAGCATGATAGTTCAGAGATATTAAAATTCTTGATACTGTTGTACGTGGTATACCTATCTTTCTTTCAATTTGTCGAGTACTGATTTGTGGATCAATATGAACAACTTGTAACATTTTTCTTTTAATAACTTCTTTATTGAACATTAACTTTATAGACATTTTAATGACGCCTGGATGTGAGAACGTTTTCCCCTTCTTTTCTCATGATTTTAAGTTCTTAAATTACTTGTATCGTGTATTCCTTTCATGAAATTACTTCATGTATATTAGGATCATCCGACGATTTATTGTGTCCTAATCAGGAAATTGGTGCCAAGTATGCACGTCGGCACCAATACTGTAAGGACGATAAACCTGAAACGAATTGATTTGTTAGCCACAACGATATAAAAAGAAACTCTATCCGTAAATTGAGGTTCCCAATTTGCATTAAAGTGAACTTCGCAAACTTGGTGCTGTGTTTATCCTCCAGAATGTTGTCTCATTTTCCTATCTGATTTTAATAATTTATGTAATATAGTTTTTTATTCCACTCTTTTTTGTGGTAAATTTAAATTGACAAGTGTAAAGTTCTACCCTTGAGAACCATTATTATTTTGTATTCAAAAAGATTTGCTTCTCCCTCGAGTAATTCATTGCCAAATTAACTAAATTAATTTCGAGTGGCCATACTGGCATCCATGAGCTCCCGTATGAGAACGGGTTGAAAATGAATGAGCGATCCTTACGATCTCCAGTATTACTCTTAATTAATGTTGTCAAATTTACTTAATTAAATTCAAGTGTCCATACTGGCATTCTTGAGCTCCCGTATGAGAACGGGTTGAAAAAGAATGAGCGATCCTTACGATCTCCAGTTTTACTTTTAATTAATTTTGGGTTTGACAAGTCATGAGAGGGGTTGGCTCTCAAGGTTTAATTCCTTTTTTTTTTATCAATTTTTCCTGATAAGGAATATCAAAAGTTTTAAAAAAGTTGTCCTCGGTCCTTCTTATCCTTTCAATTACCTGGCTGCTAATTGCTATCTAGCTCATAAGACGCTGTCGCGCAAGTGCTTCCTACAGTCAAACGCTCGATGCAGTGTTCGGTCGAACCCTCGAGCGCAGACTGGCGATTCCAGTGATCCTTGGTAATCACACAGGTCGCGTTGTCGCGGCTCCTCGCATCCCCACTCATCGTATAGGTTGCGCACACAACCGCACCTGTTTCGCATAGCGTTACATGCCACCTATATAACTCTTTCGCCCTGGAATTCGCAAGTCACTCAGTAGCGTATTTATTTTCTATTTCGCCCGCTTCTGAGTGTAGTTTATAAGCATAAAATAATAATTTTATACTGCACCGTTTCAAGCAGCTATAACAGTTCGAGCTCGTGCATCATTTTCGTCGTACTCTGTAATTTGGCGTTCACGAAGAAGAATCCCATTGCGAGCTCTTTCAGTCAAAGTTCTTATTGTTAGTCTGGAAGGATGTCTTCTATCTGGAAATCGTTCAGCGTAAACTCTTGATGCAGCGGCGTAGTTAACGTGACATTCCCCTAAAATTAGTATGATATCAACGATTTCAGTAGGTAAGTAATCAGCCATATTGCGAAATTTGTTTGAAACCTAGCATACAAAGTTTGACTAATAAATTAAGCTTTTCAACCGAAAAACAAAGCGGAGACTGAAGTGAGCGTCTTCGCTAAAACAGTTGAAATGCCAAAACAAATGAATGCTTACACGTAATATGAAGAAACATATGAAAATCGAGAAACGCATTCAATGTTTCAAAAACTATACCAAAACCTTTTCTAATATGTATTATGAAAAGAAAATGGATAATCAGAAAAAGTTCGATTATCGAAAGAAGATAACACAACATGCGACTAGTTTTCTCAACGGAATAAAAAAGCTGAGAATGAAGTGAACATCGTCACGAAAATAGTTGAAATCAAAAACAAAACGAATGCTCAATGCTCACCCCAAATGTGAGAGGCAAGGGGACTCACGGTAAACAAGCACCCCAAACGTGAGAGGCAAGGGGACTCACGGTAAATAAGCACTCCAAAGAAAACAGAACTTACTACGTCCACGTCGTTGTTTCCGGGTAACGCTAAAAGTAAGGTTCTAAGAGCTTTTTAAACAGTTGCCCTTCATTTGACTTCTCTTCAAAAGACTTTTTTTGACTTTTAACATTTAAATGACCTTGACAATTTACCTGCAGGTCAATATGGTCAAGGTGGTTCACATTTTTACATTCTATCGACTTGTTAAAAGCATCTTAAAGGTGTGCTATTCTCAGACCATCAATTAATTTCAAAAAGGGCATATGACCGTTTTTTAAACACTTTACCTTGATATTTGACCTTTCTAAGGTCACAAAAGCAAATTTCTCATAAGACATTTTTGACGTAAAATTTTCTGCTCTTTTCAAATCCGAAGTCAAAAATAGGGGTTTCCATTTTGAAAAGTCATCTTGACCCTCAAATGACCTTAAAAATTGACCTCAAGGTCAAAATTGATGGTACAGTCCTCTGTCCCCCTCGGTCCTGGTTAACCTTTGTGTGAACCATTTTTTCGTAGATAAAGTATTTTAGAAGATATTTTGGGTGATATATTAAAATGGGACACCGGTATAACGCACTTCACTAACGCAGAATATCGCACGCTGAGTGTATCGGTCGAAACGGTCCTTATATACTGACCAAAAAATTTTGTAGCGCTTGTGAGAAACGACCGATAAATCCGGATTGTGTCCGGTCGAGTACGTGTTTTGTACGGTCTGACGGACGCGATCAATGCGAATAATTGAGATCTTATCCGTCTTTGCCCGATATCTGTCTAGTTATTCGCGAACGCAATACACCCTAATGAGCGAAAACAGGATGTTAAAAAGTATTACGGGTCGTCATTTTTTATTACATTTTTAATGCACTTTTAGGAAAAGAATTAGAACACTTTTGAACATTACCATCCACTGATCCTTCTTCCACATCATCTTCAATTCCATCATCATTTCCATAAATTCCTTTTTCCACATCATCAATTCTATCAACATTCCGATCAACTGCTCCTTCTTCCACATCGTCATCAAATCCATCATCATTCCCATCAACTGCTCCTTCTTTCGAAGAGAGCAGTAGATTCACTTTCATGAACAGATTCATTTTCTATCGAAACCATATAATTATCCTCATCCTTGTTCAAAAGCTCATTAGTTTCCTCGTCATTTTCCGTGTTACTATTCTCGTCTTCATCGAAATTTTCATTATTTTTGTTTGTTTTCGAAGTTTCATTATCACTTTTGTGGTTTTTTTCTGACGCCCTACCCAAAAACGAAAGCAAAATATTTAATTTCTTCGATACGCCCTACTATGCAGTAGTATTTTCCATTTTAACTTGAATGTCACAAAATAACAACTTAAACCTGCGGATACATTTTGGATAGATTCGGACTGCTTCCGGAGTCAATGTTTTTGACCGGATGAATTTCGGATTTAAGGACGATTTTCCGATTTCACTTGAATTTCACGAAAGTACAACATAAAACAGCGGATTAATTTTGAATGGAATCGGACAGTTTCCGTAGTCGATGTTTTGGACCGCACGAATATCGGATTTAAGCGAACGATTTTCCGTTTTCACTTTAATTTCACCGAATGACAACTAAAACCTGCGGATTAATTTCGGATAGAATCTGACTATTTCCGGAGTTGATATTTTAGACCGGACAGATTTCGGATTTAATCGAACGATTTTCCGTTTTCACTTGAATTTCACCAAATTACAACTTAAAGCTGCGGATAAATTTTGGATAGAATCAGACTGTTTCCAGAGTCGATGTTTTTGACCGGAAGAATTTCGGATTTAAGCGGACGATTTTCCCTTTTCACTTCAATTTCACCGAATAACAACTAAAACCTGCTGATTAATTCCGGATAGAATCGGACTATTTCCGGAGTTGATGTTTCAGACCGGAAAGATTTCGGATTTAATCGGACGATTTTCCGTTTTCACTTTAATTTCATTGAATGACAACTTAAATCTGCGGATTAATTTCGAATCAAGTCGGACTCTTTCGGGAGTGAAAGTTTACGTTCGGATAAATTTCGGATTAGACCGGACTATTTTCCATTTTTGTTCAACGAAAATACACCAGAGACTCGCTATTCGAACGCGCGATCGGACGCGTTATATGAATTCCTAGAATTGCTGGTCCCTACAGTTTCTCAGGGGGCAGGGCGAGAGACGGTTGCGACTCCGCCTCTGAAGGGACGTATGCACAGTCTACGCAGTCAAGTAGATTGCGCAATATTATGGGAACGGTTCAGGCGGCCCTGCCTGTTTACGTTTCGCTGTACGCGTTATATGAACAAGGCCATTTTCAGGTAACCCCCGAGATTGTTCATCTATCGAGTCTCTGGTGTAATTTCAGGTTTTGAATATCCGGACTAATTTCGGATCAAATCGGACTCTTTCCGGAGTCGAAATTTATGGTCCGGACAGACTCCGGACATAATCAGGCAAATTTATGACTGTTTTCGTACAGTTTTTGAATTAGATCGGACATATTTAGGAAAAAAATCGTGAATCGGATTGATTTCGGATAAATTCGGACCAAGTTCGGAATCCGAAATTTTTAGCAGGGTTGTTTCTTAAATTTGCTCCAAAGCCACTATGTAATCTCCACAACATATATTCATGTGTATACGGAAATTTCCACAGTCGATGCATTGTTGCTTCTCTTGACCATCAAAGTACATTAAAATGGTGTTGAAATAACTTTTGAACAATTTTCACTCATCAAGATTTAAGGTTATACTTGCATGAGGATGACTAGCTGACAGTTTCACCGATGATGCTAATCTCCCATCTTTTTTAAATTCAGCATCCACGATAATTTGCTTTGTGAATGATGAATTCAGATTGTATGTAGTTCAATGTTACATTTGATTTCGAGGAGTATGAGACATGATGAGTAGAAAACTGCAAACTCTATATATTTTTCTCCACATACTCAATGGAATTGCACTTTCCACCCAAACACAGCATGCCAAGATGTTGATCTTCACAAGCTTTCTTCGTGTGCATGAACAAGTTTTCATCCTCTTCGAACAGTTTAGCGATTCTTTGAGATAGAAAAACGGAGAATTTGTTTTCCATCATTACGAACGTTCTCATCCCATATTTTGTTTGAGCTTTCTTGATATCTGTGATTTCATACTTTTTGTTAATTTCTAGATCTATCAGCTTAATTGATAGAAGAAAGTCTTCATTGAGGGCGGTTTTGTTTAATTTTGAGAAATCCATTTTTTTTCACTGCTTGTTATCTTCAAGATTCACAGTTTTTGATTTTCTTGTAAGCTTTCGAATATCTGATTGTAGATGAATCAGTTCTTTGAGTTCTTGAATATTTTTCAGAAATAGATCTATACGAATTTTCAGACCGTGCCGCCGTTCCACACTTCTTGACATCCAACTACGGACTGGTGAAAGAAAAGAATTTTCTCGCTTTTATAATACTTTCCCCTCTCCTCACATTTTTCTAAAATTGACATCATTTCTAAGAATGATGAAATTCTATGATAACGTTTCAGGATGTAATGTAATGTGTCATCAAAACCATAAATAATCTTGAAATGTTTATACGAAATGCTTAGTTAAAATTATAAATAACCTTGAAGTTGTTTACAGAAACCTGAGATTGGAATTTCAAGAACTGTTTACAAGAAACGTGTCATGTAAAAAATCAAAGACAGGCTCCCATACTTATGACGTAGTTATAAAATGTTTAAACCATTCGTTTGTCGGCAACATTAAAGGCAATACTGCCAAGGGATTTGTTATTTAAAAAATATCAAAGAGATGACGTGAGATGAGTGACACATTATACTTCTGGAATGTATTTATTGAAGACCGAGCAACTTTACACTTACGTTTGTTGCCCAATGCTATGACAAATATATAAAGTTAACAATTCGTTTATCGGTTAACAAACTCGCTTCTTAGAAAAATTATTCTTAAATTTGAAAACAACATTCCATTGCATTGCCATTATCACATCCTCTTAAATGTAAAAGCGGATATTACGTCATAATTAATTTATCAATTTAAATACCACCCATGTAAATCTCGAACCTTGTAAATTTAACATGAACCACGTTTTTTTTAGTATGGAACAGAACCATGTCAGTAACATGTCGGTAACAGGAATCTTGGGTTAGAACTCTCCCTGCCTATCTACTGAAATGTTTCGATTAGAAGAAAATTCAAGTAGAGTATTTTAAACATTTCAAACTTTATTTCGACTTCTTGCGGCTATTTTATGTATAACCATTATTAACAATTATAACATATGTGGTATGCCTGGATTCGTAACTAAATAAGGTAGAAGGAATATTTGTCAAATTTCGATAAATATTGACGATATCAAAAATATGCTTGGTCAAAGTTACCCTACATTTGAAGACTAACTTCTCGGTTTGTAACGATTATTTAACAATTAAAAACTAAGATCTCCATAACAAAAAGAACTTATTCTAGTTAATCGAGAAATTTCAATCTAAACTTTTGCGACATCAAGTATATTTTGTAACTATCCCAATGAAATGTTTCGATTAGACCAAAATTCAAATAGAGCATTTTCGTCATTTCAACCCTACAGAAAAAGCCTACATAGTAAACGACATGGAAACCTATAGTGACCATCCGTCCCGGATTATGCGGGACCGTCCCGGATTTGAGGTACGTGTCCCGGATTGGAGTACGTCCCGGAAAACGTCCCGGATTAGGCTGTTTTAGTCCCGCATTAGACTGAAGTGTCAAATATTAAGCAAAGCTTTAGACAGCAAAGTATATAGAATGCGCAGAGGTGTACTTAATCTTTGATGTTTTCGCGTGACGAAAATGAGATTGAAAAATGCTGCTTCGCGGCGCAGAATTTCAACCAATCAGAGGGAACCTGTAACTCGCAGGCAGCCCCTGATTTGTCGGAATACGATTCGTCTTCTGTATGCAGTGATTCACTATTATCGTCTCAT
>CAKNYM010034181.1:0-11292 GCA_932195095.1 Andricus curvator
TTCACTGAGAATTTCAATGGGATGGGAATTTGAACTTTTCCAAACATCACTACGACGCTTTCCGAAAATATTTTTGAACAATTTTCCAAAAACAGTGTTTTCGTAGACTGCTTTCGTAAACTTTAGAAAATTCTGAAAAAGTTAAAAAAAAAGAAGAAAATTCTTTCAAGAATAGGCGCAGAGTTGTATGTCTTCAAAGAACCCCGATTTTTTTCAAAAAGGAGGCTAAAAACCCAATTCTGAAGTTAATATTTGTACTTTAGAACCTGTCAATTTTACGAAAAAATATTCTCCATTCTAATTAAAGTGTACGCAATTTCGAGTAATTCTAAAAAGAACAATGACCGAACCTCAAAGTGTCATAAGTTATGGCCTCCCAAACTTGACCACTTTTGACGTATTCTTCAGAGCAAATTACTCGTGTTTAGTTTGTTGAAAATAATTCTTTTGTGGGTAAATCTATGTTAATGATGACAGAGAAAAAAATGTTATGTAGCAAATTATGTGTAAATGTAAAAAAAACTTCTTCTAGCCTTCATAGGTCAAGAGTTAGGACTCTTAAAAAAAAACACATTTTTTGCTATTTTTAACCAGAAAAAGTTTTTTAAATAGCTCGTTCGGCAAATATCCTACGGAAAACGGCAACGGCATTAATAACATAAGTAACAAACCGTTCCAGATGAAAATAAATTTTTTCGTACAAGATGCCTGGACTATATTCAAACTTTTACATATGACGGAATTTTTTTAAACGTTGTTTATTTTAGGCATCTTCTGCATTTTCCTGCTGTCTTTTGCCTCTTTTTTATCTTTTAGGAGCGTCAATAAACGCAGGTAAAAACGTCCAAATAGATCCTGATAGTCCAGCGGTTGAAAATTAAAGTTCTACATATTTTTGTTATTTCTTTCCCCAGAAAGCATTTATATCTCATATAGTTATATCTACATTTTTCCATGAAAATAAGGGATCTATTCGCCATAAATATGCAAAGACATATTTTTGTAGCAAATGAGATAAGGCGAAAATTAATAATAATAAATTATAAATTAAAATATTTATAAGGGGTATATAAAAGAAAAAAGAATTCCGAATCTCAATTTGCAGACTCGATTTTTTTGTTCCCTTTGGGTTATAAATGAACCACGTGAAAAGAGACATGAATCAGATAATATTTAGAGGTCGCTTATAGTAAATTTGTCTGGTTTTACACAAAGATTCATCTTTTTTAAAACAGCTGATCATACTGGCAAATGATGAAGAATGTAAAAGATGCGGCTTATTAAAAAGAGTATTTTTGGATCATCAGTCTCTTCATAAATTATGCATACTTGAAGACCTCTCCATAAGCGGGATAGATAATTCACACTACGTTAAAACAATTTCCTTCGCATATCTCCCTAAGAATGCATAATTATAAAAATAATTACGATAAAAAATCATTTTAATGAGTCACGTCTTTTATATTCTGTATATAATTTTGCGTAATGACCTGCCTTTTTCAAAAAAAATCAATTTTTCTGTAAAAACAAACCAATTTATTTCTCCTTCCACGTGGTTCATTTTTAACCCACAAGAAACAAAAAAATCGAAAATGCACGTTGAAATTCGGACTTGCTTTTGTTTAAGCACACCTAATATTCATATGCTGTTAAGTTATAAATAAACAAACGCTTTTTGCTACGTCCAGGAAAGTATTATGCTCCCAGTGGACAAAAAAATTAAGGATGTCCTAGAGAAGTCTTCGGGACATCCTTAAGATGTCTTTTGGAACATGTCTTTTGGACATCCTGGGGATGCTCTTAAGACGTCTAATGTCAGTACAAAAGATGTCCCGAGAACGTCCTATGTTTTTAAGACGTCTTTAGGACATCTTTACGACATTGGACGTATTAGAGACTGTGATTGGACTGGCATTGGACGTCCTAGGGATGTCTCAAGGACGTTCTAGGGATGATCATGGTTTTGTGCCCTCTGGGCTATTAGTGATATATTATCACACAATCTTCAGAATGAATACTCATAGTTATTATTAGAAACTGTTCAAAATATTATCAAACATTCTCTGTAAAAACCAGAGGTCTTTTTTTAAATATGATAACTTCATGCTGTTATTATTTTCAATGTAGAAAAACGACTCTGGAATCCCACGAGCGGTTTCATTTTAGTATGACTCAAGACAGGTTTTTTAGTCGTATTTCAATACCTGGAAATAGCTCTGAAATAATAGTATTTTTACAGTGTTAACAAGAATGTTGATTTTCAGTGAATTTCAGACCTACTAAAAAAATCTTGTAACTGACTAAATTTTCATGTGAAAAATTCAAAAACTTGGCAGAGTACAATTTAATTTGCACAATTCATTGAATTTGCGAAATCGAAGATAGTGAACTAAGTCCAAAGTAAAATTGGATTGAAAAATAGCACTGTAAAAGTATAAGCAACTTATTTTTGTGAAAGTATATTTAACAAATTACAATTTGACAGCTCATAGTCACCAAGAAACTTTATCTACGTTTCTGTAATGGAGAAGAATTGCGATTCCGATAATTTTTTAGAACCAAGAAGTTTCAGTTTGCTTCTTTTAATTAATATACGTCCTGCTTTCTAAATTGTATATCTACATTTTTCAATCCTCTATTTTTCCAATCAAAAAATTCAAATGATCTAGAAAAGAGGGGGATTACTATACTGACTCAGAATTAAATAACATAAAATGCTACCCTAGGGAAATTCTGAATGATTATTTTCATTTATTTCTTCCAACTGAGATCATTAATACACTACTCTATAGATTTGAAAATTCATTTTTAATGAAATGCATATTTGGCAAATATTCAAAATCGACGAGATTTAGCAGCAGTTCTTGGTTACGGTGAAAACCTGGCAAGTAATAATTTCTTTCACTTCTCACGCTTATCCTGTCTTCTGACTCACATATACCACACACATTCTTGGCTCATGCCACTCACACACATTAAGCATACTTTCTATCGGTGAAGCACTGGTTCCGTCCCTCCTTCCCTCCTATCCGTTTACTGGTTCGGGATACTAGCGCCTCGCATCGCTGGTTCCCGAACTAAGCCTACTCCTGACGTCTCATTCCCCGCACCCATTTTCTAAGCTTGGTGGGCATTGTCGCCTCTACACCTATCTTCCCTCTACGACTGTGCTTACACGCTTACGTTAGGCGGGAGATTTAAATGCGCAGAGCACTAACTGACAACAATGTCAAAAAGTGTTAGTGTTACATCTTTTAATTATAATAAACTTTGAAGTAGGTGCGACAATAGCGTAAAAAAATATCGAATTAAGATTCCACTTTAATGTCTCCGCTACAAAAAGTTGCAAAAAGTGCAGAAAATTAAGAATTGGAGAGGTAACTTCACGTCTCGCTTCACGCCTGAACTCCACTTTTGAATATTTTTCCAAAATTCCTTTTGGAATCGTTTGATGGTCATTTACTGGTGTTTGATAGCCAGTTTTGGCCGTTTGATAGTCAAAACTAAAAAAGTTATCGAGATTTAAAAATTGTGGCATCAACTTCACGCCCGCACCTTACATTTTGATATTTTTCCAAAATTCTTCTTGCAATCCTTTGATGGTTGTTTAATAGTGTTTGATAGTCAATTTTGGTCGTTAGATAGTCAAAATTGTAGCCAATATTAGTATTCTAAAAGATATGTCTATCAGTTGACATAGCGTCACTGAGTTTGCGCGCTTGAATTAGGCGGGAGATTTAAATGCGCAGACCACTGACTGACAGCAATGTCAAAATTTGTTAGTGTTATATCTTATAATTATAATAAACTTTGAAGTAGGTGCGATAATATGAATATATTTCGCATTATGAATGTGCTTCATTGTCTCCGCTCCAAAAAAATTGCAAAAACTGCAGAATTTTCAAAATTGGAGAGGTAACTTCACGCTTCGCTTCTCGTCTGAACTCCACATATGAATATTTTTCAAAAATTCTTTTTGGAATCGTTTGATCGTCGTTGAATGGTGTTTGATAGTCAAATTTGGTATTTTGATAGTTAATAATGAAAAAATTATCAATATTTCAAAATTGTGTCATCAACTTAAAGCTTGCACCTTACACTTTAATATTTTTCACAAATTCTTTTTGGAATCGTTTGATGGTCGTTTGATAGTCAATTTTGGTCGTTTGATAGTCAAAATTGTAGTCAATATCAAGTTTCCAAAAAATATCAATCTAGAGCCTCATAACCCTTCCCTCAGTTCACTAAACGTTACCGCGTTTGCGCGCTCACATTAGGCGGGAGATTTAAGTGCGCAGAGCACTGGCTGACAACCATTGTCAAAATTGGTTGTTGTTATAACTTATAATTATATTGAACTTTCAACTAGGAGCGATAATAACGTGAACAAATGTCTGATTAAGATTGTACTTTAATGTCTCCGCTCTAAAAAGTTGCAAAAAGTGCAGAATTTTCAGAATTGGAGAGGTAACTTCACGTCTCGCTTCGCACGCTTGAACTCCACTTTTGAATATTTAAAAAAAATTCTTTTTAGAATCGTTTGATGGTCGTTGGATGGTGTTTGATAATCAAATTTTATCGTTTGATAGTCAAAACTGAAAAAGTTATCGAGATTTCAAAATTGTGGTATTTTGATAGTTATTAATTAAAAATGTATCGTTATTTCAAAATTGTGCCATCAACTTAAAGCTTGCACCTGACACTTTAATATTTTTCAAAAATTCTTTTTGAAATCGTTTAATGGTCGTTTGATAGTGTTTGATAGTCAATTTTGGTCGTTTGATAATCAAAATTGTAGTCAATATCAAGTTTCCAAAAAATATCAATCTAGAGCCTCATAACCCTTCCTTCAGTTCACTAAACGTCACCGCGTTTGCGCGCTCACATTAGGCGGGAGATTTAAGTGCGCAGAGCACTGACTGACAACCACTGTCAAAATTGGTTGTTGTTATAACTTATAGTTATATTGAACTTTCAACTAGGAGCGATAATAATGAAAATAAATTTCGTTTAATGTGCACAAAAAAGCTTGGCTTTATTTTTTAGCTGCCTTGTGGTAAAAATTTGCTCCTGTGGGTAAAAAAATACTTACTTGATTTTCATAGATTTTCAAAAAAATTGTAGAGGCTGCGAGCATGGATTTTGTTTAAATATTGAGATTTCACAGAAAAACGCCGATCCTCAAAAGTACGCTGATTTGGCAAGGTTTTGAGTTGCAGCAAAAATGAGACAGCGGAGAATGAGAATGCAGCTATGTTCATGTTATAGTTTCACACTTAAATTATTCTCATTTTGAGAAAAAAAAAATCTTATTTCGAGTGTATAACAAATGAGCTGCAACAAAAATGATCCTGATGTTTTTCTGTTGTATAGTGGCTTTCAATTTTCTGCCCATATGTAATAATTTGCGCGAAATAAAAAAACAAGAAACACTCACACGTACGACGAAGAGTGATTGTTTGCGACGGGTACATTACAATTACTTAGAATCATGCTGTCGGTACACGTCAAATTTAAAAATGATGGACCCCTCGGCTTCCTGTGCAATTACGAAAGAAGTTCAATGAAAGTAAGTTCGTTTAATAACTAAATTAATATTGCGCGTATTTGATTCTTAATTCTTAATTAATCTTTATTCAGGTTATTATTATTATTATTTACGCAGCACTTACATAATATTTAAACGTGTTATTGATTTATATTTAAAAAATATACCTTACTCTTGATTTTATAATTTTTCCAAATTTTTAGTAACATTTTTCTAGATTTATCACACTGAAAAAAATTCCTGGTAAATCGTCAACTAAACCGGAAACCCAGGTAGGTTTCCGCCTCCGATTTTCTTCGTTCTCACATATGTTGTAGTACTCGAAAAACTAAGCAACACTTGTTTTTTATTATCTGTCTTAATCGGGTTTTTGGGATAGTGAAAACCGCCCGCGAAGATTGGGGTACTGAACACCCATTTAATTGTTGCACATAGAACAGCGGTATCTTTCACAATGAAATCAAATGGAAAAATTTCCTCACAATAAGAGATAAAACATGTGATTTTCTCAAATTTGTCATCAAACTTTTATGGGGGTGAAGCACCCCAGAATTATTTTTCATTACACTAAAAATGGCCAAAAATGAGTAAATTGAGGCCAAAAAATGTGGAAAAAATACCCAAAAAATGGCCAAATCGAGAAAATAATGAAATAAATTACCTATTTAAAAAGCGTTTTTAACCATAAAAATATTTTTTATCGTTTTATCAATGTTCACTTAGGAAATAAGCAAATAGAACATTTATTTTCTGGAAAAAAATGGATCAATACGCAAAGTGAAAAAATTGTTTATATCAGCCCCATTCATAAAATGTCAATTGGAGTAAGAAATTTTTTGTCGTTTTTTCTGCTCATTCACAGTCAAAAAAAGTACACAACAAAAAATTCACCACAATTTTCCCCTCATAAAACAAATTTCAAAAAATTACGCTATTGCGATAATATCCGTAACTTCATGGAAAATATTATTATCAAATATCACTAGATTCTTGTGAGTTTTGCCGTCATCTTTCGCAAACCTTTGAACAATTTTCAAAACGTTTTATAATTAACAAAGTGGTGACGATTTGTTTTAAAATATAAAAAATTCGATCCTCACAAAAACCTAAATCATATTTTTTCGTTTAATTTGACCTTTCATGAGAAAGACATTCTGTAAGTTTTATGCGCGCTGAGTCCAATTTTTTTTTCATAAAATCAAATTATCGCATTTTTCTCAAAAACAACAAAAGATACATACATAAAAATTGTAACAAAAAAGTTTTAACATCATAAAAAGTTCTAAAAAAGTGCCTATCGCTCTTTTGCGTGATATCTTGCATCGTTTACGAGAAAAATTCTTAAATTATATTTTCAGAAAAAAAATCTTCCTGGAAAAACCCCACTGTTTTTATTTTTTGCAATATTTAAAAAAGAATTGTTGCCAATATGTCAAAATTCAAATGTCCGTAGCTTTGTAGACAAATTTGTTTTCTCAAATGGGGAATATACGTGTCGCCTAATTTCTTGTAAAAACCAACATATGTATTTCGTCGCTGAAAGATTGAATTGAAGTGTAGAACTGGAATTATTTCTCGCCATAGCAGGATCTAATCTTATTGTTAAAATATTTGGTTTGAGTGATGAACTTTATGAAAAAATAGTTTTATTAAAAGTAAAAGAAATTCTCTGCAAATTCTGTGATATAGAATTAGTAGTAGTGTAAATTAACAATTTTTTGCAATTTGTTTTTTTGTTTATAAGGAATTCAAAATAGTGTATTAAAAATTTTATAAAGGAAAAAGTAATGGCAAGGTAACGCCTCATTTTTCTCAAAGTAAGTCATAGAAAAAACTGGGGGTAACGAATGTTGCAGGTAATCATTATTTCTGGGTAAAGTCGGCTAGGGTACAGGGTAATGTCGCGCTGGGTAATTGATAAGTGGGTAAAGTATACCCGAATTTACCCTGGAGGAGAGTAACGTGGGCGAAGTGTCACTTGCTGACTTTATGTTTAGAGAAGCGGCTATAAATCATGAATTCTTACATATTTCCGCGTACAAGGCACTGCAAAAGGATGATACTTAACATTGATTAGCAAATTAATCGCCAAATTTTCGACTTACTACACTTTATTCACCAAAATAAATTTGACAGCAGACACTGGGTTTGAAAGTCGCCATGGTCTTTAAAGTTAATAGGTGCATTGAAAAAAACAACGTAAAGTTTCGGCTTGAGAATTTCCGAAAATGACATTTTTACAGCGGAAACTTTTCGGTAGATCTTTGAAACAAATTATTTCACGTTTATTTACAGAAATCTTTGCATGCCAATGGTTAATTAACAATTATGAGATAATGGGCAGGTAAATATTTATTGAAAGTGCTGGATCGGTACTTGGAATTTCCACGATGTTCTTGAAGAAGATTACGTTACCGATTGAGCAGAGTAGCACTATTGGCACATGGATCAAATGGTGATTTATGAAATAAGATAAGTGATAAGTCTTGAATTTAGAAAAGTTACAAATATACAAAATTTTAGGTTATGTTTTGGTTTTTTATCAATCGGAAACGATATTTTCAAGGCTAATGCTATAGTTAGGCGACGGTACTCAACTTACCTTCTAGTCTTTGCTTTAACAGTGGGTTTCAACTCTAGTTTCTTTTCGGTAACTTTTGGTCATTTGGTGGCAAAATGAGATTATGACAAACTGAGATTATGGACAAATTAATACCTACCACGTGCAGCGTCATTGGTGCAGTGATACTATGGATGGGCAACATCAATGTTTAATTACTTTATTCTATTATTTTTATTTTATTAATTACTAGTAACGTTTCTTTCGTTGCGGACTTGCGGGACACATTGAGACAAAGGACAAATCCCTATGACTAAATGAAAATGTACAACTATTAACAATTTTAGGTTATGTTTGTGTTTTTCACAGAAGCGGATATTTGAAAAATAAATATCCATTTGAAAAAATAAAATTATGTTTATAGTCTATTCCTTGGTAGATACTCAGTAGTCCATAATTCCAAAAAATCTAGATTTGAAAACCACTGTCAAAGCAAAGACTAGAAGGAAATGTGAGTTGCCAAAAATAACAGCTTTCAAATCTAGGTTTAAGAGGTTCATATTTTCCTTTTGCGCATTTCCATCTAGTATCCAAATGATCCCGGTTTTCAAATTTAGTGATTTTGTGGAAAAATCAGATTATGAAAAACTGAGAGTATGGACCAATGAATACCTACTGCATATTTCACTGGTTACACTTTTCTGAAATTTAGTGCAGCTTTTTCAACAATTCTAAATCTCTTTTTTGGCAATCTAACCAAAAAAAAAAATCAAATTCCTATACAGGATTTTCGAAGGACCAATGACTATAGATTTCGTTACATGAGCTCATATAGGTTGTGTAGCAGAAGCCTGCAAAATACACTTCTTCACAAATTCGGTGCATAAATTTGATTCTTTTTTTGGTACCATGCATTTGGTCCATTAATTTTCCCTCAGCAATCGACGCAGTGAAGTTAGCTGGTGAATAAGTGAAAATACTTAATAAACTTCTTCATCCAAGTTTGCGGTAAACTTCCCGCGTGGGGAATTTAACATTTAAGTACTCGGAAAAGGACAAGTCAGTTTTCCTATTTTTTCTATTTCCTGTGATGTATGAACTACTGCACATGCGAGAGATATCCGCGTTCACACATCACTAAATAGCAGCCCAGTGCCACTTAATGGGAGGCTTGTAAAGAAAAAGTAGGATGAGAGTTGACCGCGGCCACCAAGTCAAGTGAAGGCGCTGTTTACTTCTAGGGCTGACTTGCTAAATAGTGTTCAAATTTGAGAATAAATGAAATTAAAGAAATTTAAAATGGCGGAAATTAAAAAAAAAATAAGTTCTAAAAATTTTAATATTGTTAGTATTATTTATTGTGCTATTAAAATATAAAAGTATTTTTTTTGTAACAAACAACCAGTCACGTTTAAATTTCATAACGAAAACAATAACATTAACAATATTTACATTTTTACAGATTATTTTAGTAATTTTTTTTCAATTTCTTCAATCGCATTTATTTTCAAATCTTCATACTATTTTATCATTTATTTTTCCTCATTAGAGTAGAAAACTATTTATTTTTATATTTTCGGCAAAAAAAACGAAGAAAAGCTCAGTAGAACTGTTGAAAAATATCACTTTTCTCATTTTCACCATGCATTTTGTAGCAAGTCGGCCCAATAGGTAAATAGCATCGCACGCGCCCATATCAGGTACTAATTTTCTCCGGTCAAGAGTCATCCCACTTTTAGCTTTGAGTGGCACGGTGCTGCTAAATAGTTGAAATTTGAGGTTATGTTCACTTTCAATCATACTCGTAAATTCTCCATGAATCTATCCACTTATTATATTCTCAATTCACGAAAACAATCGACGTTTAGTTGACCTGTAACTAAGTTTCTAAGCAAATTTTTTGAACATTGGTGCGGTTTCCTAAGGAGCGCCGCACTAACGGGGGCGTGGATGGAATCACACCCTCAAGGTGCAGCCCCATGTTAGCAGAAAACGTCGGAGTAAAGCTGAAACTCATAAGAGTGAAAGAGACGGATAGATCGATTTGTTTCTTTTACTCTTATGAGTTTCCGCTTTACGCCGAGGTTTTCTGCCAACATGGGACTGCACCTTGAGGCCCTGGCCTAGTTCTCCACAGTATCAGCATGTTAACCATCCTGAGGTGGGATTATGATGCCCTTATTTAATGGATCAAATCTTTCTTTTTATCAAATGAGATTAGACACAGGTGTCATTAGATGGAATTAGATGTTTGATCGTTTTAAAACGATCAACTGCAACAATCTCTTTATGGTGCATTTATACAACTGTCCGTCCGGCCGGTGCGGGCAGAAAGTCCATAAGAATAAAAGAGATAGAGCGCAAACTTGAACAAAACTACTCTCTATCTCTCTTACTCTTATGGACTTTTCTGCCTGCACCGGTCGGACGGACAGTGGTATAAAAGCATCATAAAGAGATTGTTGCTGTTGATCGTTTTTAAACGATCAAACATCTAATTCCATCTAATGGAGTCCCATGTTGGCAGAAAACCTCGACTAAACGTTGATTGTTTGCGTGTATTGAGAATATAATAAGTGGATAGATTCATGGAGAATTTGCGTTAGGGATGGGCGATTCTCTCGAAAAGATCGATTCCTGAATCGATCCAGAATCGAATTTATTAAAATCGATTCAACAAAGAAATCGAATCAGAAGAATCGATCTTTTAAGATCGATGTAAAAATGTCCTAAATGGTTTATATTTACCTATAAATCATTAAATTTATTCAATTTCAAATAAAATGATTAAAGATCGACGATTAGACACTGTTTATTCCTTTTCTCAAAAAAAAAAAACTTTGTAAACCAGGAAAAATGCTTAAATGTTTGTTCATTCATATTGGAAATAATTTATTATTGAAAAGTAATTATGATGCATATTTTAAATTGCAGTTGGAACAATATTTATGGGTAAAATAGAAATGGGGAAAAAAGTTTCGTTCATTTGAACGTTCGGAACTTCAGGTACATGAAAAACATGGGCTATGATAAAACAACAGTGTGATGTATACATTTTTCGTAGTTTTATTATCATAATATAAGTAAACATTTTCCAATTCTTCTGTCAAAGATAATATCTTTGCTTCTGTCTACTACATTATACTCAAATATACTGGTCTGTCATGGTCGAACAAACTATGGT